>WAAD01029628.1:192898-208416 GCA_013389945.1 Fregata magnificens
CCCCCCCCCCCGAAACTTCGTACTCGCAATCCTCTGAATCTGACATGTGCGTATCTTGCGAGTCTTGACTTGAGCATCCTTACATTGATTTCTGTATTTCCATATCAGACTGACCTCGCTTTGGATGTATTTTTCTAACTTTGTTATCATAGATGATTTTTGAACTAAAAGTGGAATAAAGGTGTTGGAAAAGTAGTCAGAAGAATGTTGATCTGTAACAGTGTGAAAGTACTATTAATGCTAATTTATATACAAAATATTTTAAATGCTTGTTACATTTTGCAGATTTTGCACTGTCTGCAAATTCTGCTCCTTTTAAGCTATCCATAATATCTTTTCTGCAAAGCAGGCCCTACCTGACTCTAATCATCTCTGTAGATCATGAATTAGTGACTCAATACTGCTTAAAAAAAGGTCTAAGCTATTAATGTGCATGTATATTACCCACATTTATAAACTGGGAAGTGTAATTTTTTTTTTAGGATTTGATAGGCTCTGCTTATAGCTTTGCTTAAAAATAGAAAAATTAATGTACTGGAACAATTTTGAAAGGCTCTTAACTAACGAGCTGAGGACCAAAAGCTTGAAACATATCTACGGTTATGTTAATTATGATAAATTACTTTGAGAGGTTTATTAGAAGCCTTTTAGCAACTATGAACCATAATTATTGCACATCCGTGAAAGCACAGAGACTAAAACCAATATATTTCTTCCTGGCTGAAGGTTTATCCTTGCAACTTTTGTTGTAATGTGTCTTAAATACAGTACATGGAAGCTTAATACCTGGCTATATTGTGTGACTTGGATTTTAAACCCTAATCAGGCGGCTTTCGTAATTGACTACGTGAAATGGATCCAGCCGTGTCTTACATGTAGTGGTAGATGTACGTGACAGCTGCTGGTCAAAGACCTTGTACCCGAAAGACCAAATCCAGCCTGGCGATGTTTCACTCTGACCTGTTGTCATTTTCTCAGAGTAAACTGAAAGGAGTTGGCTTTTTTTTTAAAGCAATTAATGTGTATTTCCTCTGTGTGTGTGGTTAAATAGGACGCAAAACCTGTGACCCCAGGGGAAAGCTACAGAATATCAAAACCTAGACTGGGTCCCCATGATTATGGATGTTAGGGTGGTCTTGAATAGGAGGAGAGGAAGAATAATCTGTTTTTTTCTGAGTTGTGTGCCAGCACACTCTGCAGCCGTCGGAGCAACTGGGCTCATGTTCAGTCAGCTGGGGTTGAGGAAAGCCAGCTTTTCATAGCTGGCTTCATCTCTGCAGAGACTTCCCTTCCCCAAGCCGCGCTATTCTCTTCCTGACTAAAGACAAGGCACTGTGCCAGAGGTGGTCAGGAAGAAATATAAGAAAAAAGATTCAGAGCTGTCACTCATAATTTAAATAGCAGTAATGCCGATCCACATGAATGACGAGCAAGAGGTGTTGGTTTTTTCTCCCTTTTACACCAGGATTGTTTAACCTGCATCTTCACCAGGGAGTTGTTGTCATTTAACTGAATTGGTTCTTTTAAACCAATTGAGGTAAATTGGTGCAAAACTGTTTATTGTTAAATCCTCTTTACATCACTGAAGATACAGAAAGGAGCCATATAGAAACTGAAAAGAAGGGAGATAAGATTGCGTGTAATTTACAGTGATGCAGGAATTGTGTAGTGTAAAAATGCTAAATTGTACCTGAAAAGCAGATTACCGGAGTCTTAAAATTTACCGCCACTAAAAATGTAATTTCCGCATATAAAATGTTTGGCTACGGATTAAAGTAATCCACTACCAGCTCATGAAATACTGTCTTCTCTGCTGCGCCGGCGCACCTTTCAGCAATGAGGCTGTGGATGGTATAGAGGAATCGGAGATGTTTGGCTCGGAGCACGGACCTGCAAACACCTCGTGCTCTCCCAGCTGAGGGGGTGATGAACTATGTGATCTGGTGGAGGAAAAAGGGGTGGATGAAGGCAGGTCAGACACTTCTTATACCGGTATTCCTGCTAAGCTCTTCTTGATGTGAACCTGTGGCTTAACATGCAGTTTTGGGTGTAGTTATACTGTAATTGAGTTCAAAATAAATGCTGCTATTGCTTACTTAGCACAAACAAGATGGTTATAAATCAGCCCTGTGGTGAAATGATATTAAACCCTATTTCTGCTCAAAGAAAAGCATGAGTATTATTTTCCATTAAAGCTTCTGTTTGAGAGTACCTATGAGCAAAAAGGCAAATAAGACGTGAAGTTGCGGGAGGTGGAATAGTGCAGTTAGTGTTTCGTGGGCTGTTGCGTGGATGGGTGATGAAGCTTCGTCTGGAGTTGGATGCTCGTTATTGTGCACACATCTCTCAGAGAACAGCTAAAAAGAGTAAAGAAAAGTTGAAGAGAATTCCCTTGGGAACCGATGCGGTTGCAGCATGTGACTAGATCACCTGTTTGTTAGCCTGTGATACGATTGCGTTCCTGACAGTATGTGGCAGTCTCTTTAAATTAGTGCACCAAATGACGACTGCATCCCTGTTTGACAAGGTGCCCCCTCGCCTGTGGACAAGCAGAAAGCAGAGGTGACTAGTGGTGGCCCATGCTTCCTTAGAAGCTTGGCTTGGCAAGGGCTGCTCTGCCAGACACCCAGCGGCAGTGGCTTTATGTGACGACAGGAGCCTCTAGGCAGCACATCTGAATGGGGGAGGAGGGGGGATCCTCCAAAACTTGCTTTTGTTGGCACCGTGAGAGAGGATGTGATATTTCACAATACCATGAGGTTGGGAGATTGCTGGGTGATGGAGGCTATGGAGGAGATGACCTGCAGCATTATCCACTGCTGCTCCGGGATGCTCTAAGCTTAAACTGAGTTAGTTTGGCAAAAGGAGGGGGAAACGAGGTCGTCGAAATGAGAATTCCCTGAACTACGTTAGAGTAATTTATTATGGTCATCGCGCGTGTGTGTGTATATATTCTCCTGTTGAACCAAATTCAGTGGAGTTACAGTGGGGTTGCTATGGTGACCCAAAGTGACAGCTGTTATTTTGTGCTTCTTGGAGGACTGTGTGATAATGATGGTCATTTTCCCAAGGGGAATGGGTTGGTATTAAAAACAAATCTGAAAAGAAATGAACAGGTAGTATGTAAAAATCCATCCTCATTAGGAGTAATTAACCAAGCCCTATGGGATTCTAACTGGGGGAAAAAGAGCCAATTTTAAATGAAAATATCTTGTACTCCATGAATCTCAATGACCATTGTATTTGTTGCAAGGAAGATGCAAAAACCTTCATGTTTCATTATGGTAATTTTCTGCTTACACTTAAGTGCCCAGTCCCAGCGTAGGGAATGTTTCTCCTTGGGCTGAATCCTGAGGCATTCAAAAGAACACATTGTCCTCCTTTCAGATGAGGTTGATGGAAAGAAAGATTTTTTTTTTTTTAAAGATACCTACCATTTTTGAGCCATAAATGCATATACATATACTTGCAAACTTTTCTCTGCTTCTCAGATATCGCCGAAACTGGAATTTAAGTGTAGAAATCCCCAAACAGCACAAGATCGATGACTGAAAGTACTGTCACTCGTTGCTGTGACTGTCTGATGTCCTTCTCCTGAAAGGAACCTAAATAATCCTGTTGACTGGTTCTTGGTCTTCCTGCCTTTGATTAAGCATGGATGAACTTTTGAGTCAAGAAGAATCTCTTACTGGGGCTGGTAGCAAGGAAATGTTTGATGCTGTAAGTAGCTGTAATTTCAACTAGAGACCCCGTCGTGTTGCCTTGCCTGTGCTGTTATCTCGTTACACACAGCCGTTCTGCACCATTTGCTTGCAGGTTGTCTTGCCTTGTACTACTGCTGCATCTGCCAGTTAGCCCAATCGGAGTTACAGAAGTACCTGGTTTGCTGGCTCTGTCTTAACTTTGCAGCTGTATCCAACTGCAGCCTTGCCTACAGGCTTTACCTTTTTCCTTGCTGCATGATTAGGATTGTCCTTTCTTTACTTCTCTTGGCAAAATGAACTCCTGCAGGCTAGAGGCCACCCTGGCTAACCTGGTGCTCCTCTTCCTTCCTCGGTGGTCACCGTTCGACTCGGGGAGGAGATGTAAATGAAAGGTGTGTAGAAGTTGAAAATACCTTTTCCTAGAATCATAGAATGGTCTGGATTGGAAGGGACCTTAAAGATCATCTCGTTCCAACCCCCCTGCCCCATCCAACCTGGCCTTGAACGCTTCCAGGCAGGGAGCGTCCACAACTTCCCTGGGCAGCCTGTTCCAGTGTCTCACCACCCTCACAGTAAAGAATTTCTTCCTAATATCTAATCTCAATCTAAATTTTCCTTCCCTACTGATGCTTGTAGAAGAGTTAATGGGGTTGGGGAAGGAGGTAAGTGACTGAGATGTGCAGGTGGGCATTTCATTACGCTTTTGCAATGTGAGTTGGTTTATTGTCCCCTGATGGTTTTTTTCCTTGTTGCAGTTTCAGGCAAGTAATTTATATGGTGTTTCAGTTTTCCTTATGTTTTGGAGCTTTTCTGCCCATAGGTCAGCTATTTTGGGTGTGTTTTGCTGTATCAGAGAACTTTTGAATTACCTGTAACTGAAGCCTGCACCGTGAATTGGCTTATTACAAAAAGCTGCTATGCAAATGTGGCTGTAATTTCATTATCTGTTGAAAGCTTGCGACCAGAGCTTTGAGGAAATATTTGAAACCACCTGGCAGCTGCTGTACTGAACTGAACAAAACAGTTACAGCTAAACAAAACCAAAGAGATCTTTTTGGAAGGAAAGTAAATAGAGGAATTTATGCCTTTACCTTACAAGAATTAAACTAATTTTATACGCAGAGTTACAATTCAGTTTGCAGTTAGTTCTCAATGAATATCAGCACATTTTTTGTATTAAAGAGCTCACAGATTTTGAATCCTTATTATAAAAGATATAAAACTAATTTTGCTGTAATGCAGGTGCCACATAAGCACCCTTATGTATCCTAAATTAGAACTGGTTTGTCATGGCTATACCTTGCATCCAGGGAAAGTTTTGTCCCTGTCAGGTGGCATTAGGGTGAACGGGGCCGAATTTAAGCATTATACCTTATTCTATCAGTGACTTGTACAAGTCAGCTAGGTGGTAAGGCAATTCTCACTCTTCATAGTGTTCAGGTAATGAAATGATTTAATTTATTCCATGTTGTGACTCTCTGCTTTAGACACACTACTCTTTTATAGAGGTGGGCTGACGTCCTATTCGGTGTAAGCCATAACAGTGTTGCTGTAGCTCTTGCTTCAGCGTTTCTGGATGCAGAGGTTGCCACTAAGATACCTGTTGATCAGATATCCTCAGTGCTACTGACTAAAGCACTACAATCTGCTAGCTAAGGCCCTGGGGACTTGGGACTCGAGTGTAAACTGGAGATCTGCAGTGCTGTTTAGTGAAAAGTTTTGGTCATCACTGTCCCATCAATGGAAACACCAGATTACCACTTCTATCTTGCCTGTGCTTTAATTCATGAACAGCATCGTCTAATGCTGAGAGGAGCAGTTAAGCTTTCCTGTCCCAGCCAGCATTTAATGTTTAAAGTGATTACTTCATTTATGACATCTAGACTTGCAGGACAGCCTAAACCAATAACGAGATTACTCTTGTATCTGCTTGTCATCTTGGCAGTATTTCTTTCCAACTATTTAGTTTCAGTTTTTATAAAGTTTGTGCATATTGTGGTAGGGTTTCTTGGGTGTTATAGTGCGTGGAAGTCCGGAGTGGCTTCCTAGCTGAATACTACTGACACCCTGAGTATGCTAACACACCTGGTTGCTTAGGCTTCAGGATGAAATGAGATCATGTACCTTGTTTGATGTGTTAAGAGGCATCCACAAACAGTGCTGCAAAAGATAGATAGGTTACTTTGTCGTGATTAATGAGAGAGGTGAACAGCTAATAGGTGTTCCTCTGGGAGTCCCTGGGTGAGGAGTTCACCTGTGGAATGGGGACCTTAGGTATGATGACTTCCTGAATAACCTGTGTTAGTGAGGCTGCTGAACAGGAGAGGAGGTCAAGGGGATCATAGAATCACCGAATGGTTTGGGTTGGAAGGGAGCTCCAAAGGTCATCTGGCCCAACCCCCCTGCAATGAGCAGGCACATCTTCAGCTAGATGAGGTTGCTCAGAGCCCTGTCCAACCTGATCTTGAATGTTTCCAGGGATGGGGCGTGTACCCCCTCTCTGGGCAACCTGTTCCAGTGCTTCACCACCATCATCGTAAAAAATCTCTTCCTTACATCTAGTCTGCATCTACCCTTTTTTAGTTTAAAACCATTGACCCTTGTTCTGTCGCTACAGGCCCTATTAAAAAGCCTGTCCCCATCTTTCTTATAAGCCTCCTCTAAGTACTGAAAGGCCACAACAACGTCTCCTCGGAGCCTTCTCTTCTCCAGGCTGAACAACCCCAACTCTGTCAGCCGGTCCCCATAGGAGAGGTGTTCCATCCCTCTGATCATCTTTGTGGCCCTCTTCTGGACCCGCTTCAACAGCTCCATGTCTTTCTTGCACTGATCTCATCAACTTTGCACGTTATCCTGATGTTAGGTAGCTTGGTGCAATTTTAGTCTCCTATGCTGCTGTGAGTGGAAGCGTTGCTTGGAGCTGCTGTAGTGCTGTGATCCCACCATCGGCGTTGCCACTGCTCTCCCAGGTGTGTCCCACCTGTGCCTGGGATGAAGAAGTGTTTCCACGAAGGTGGTCTTCATAGCTCTGTCCGACTCCTTGGAGTCTGAGGCATTTGGTATGTCACCTTGTATAAATGGGCAATAAAAAGACAAAGATCTATATTTATATTTACCCTAGTTGGAACCAGGAAGTTTACAAGTGTAATAAAATATTACTGTTCCCAGTTCTTGCCCCATGTGGCTTGCGTTCCTGTGCGATCCAAGGTGTGAATGAATGTTTATACGATTGTAACCAGTCTACCCGTTCATTACCACCATGAGTATTGTTAAATATTTTATGTAAACAGCCATATCAGAGATACTGGTGTAAGAAGGAGTTAGTAAAAGCTTCACTGTGATCACAATAAAAAAGGAAATGTGAATTTTAGGCCAAAATATTTAGACCTTCAGATTGGAGGTATGCAAATAACACGGTGGTTATCTCTGTTGTGTGAGATAAGGAGTTAAAAATCTGTTCTTCTCTATCTAACCTGTGAAGGTTTCAGTCAACGCTGGGGATGAAGTGATGGTTGTGGATTGTTTTGACAGATAGATTGGATGTTCTGCCTATCAAAAGGAATAAATAAAGGTGGCTTGATTACAGTATATTAATAACTTCACTGTGAGAAAATACTGACTAGCAGAGAAGCTATAACAAATATCAACCCCTGGAAGCTGAAGCCAGCTAATCTAAGTGTGCAATTAAGAACATTTTTCAAAAGCGAGGGTGTTAAACATTGCAAAAGTCTTACCAAAACTTGCAGCGCCTCTCTTGGTGCTCTTAATTCAATATTGGGCTGGCTTTGAGAGAGTTAGCTTTAATCAATTACAAGTTACTGGTCTTAGCTTGAAACTTCATGACCAACATTTCAGAGGGAAAACAGAAGGGCCAGTGATCCCTGCTGTCCTTCAACTCTGAGAAGCCCCTTCTGCTCACTTTGATTTTATGCTCCATACTGAGAGTTATAGCGCGTCTTTGAGCTTTAGGTTTTCGCTCGTTACTGTGTACATGCTTTCTGTTAGAAATCCATGCTTTCTGCATCTGCTGGCATCCTGTTTCTAAATGATGGAGGGAAACTGTGCTGAGCTTCGTTCTGTTCAGAAAGGGGAGCAACTACTCACAGGAGGTTGTTGCTCAAATGATATATTGTAAAGACAGTGTTCACTATATGCTTGTGAAATGGGAAGTACTTTGTGCTATTTAAAAACAAACAAACAAGCCCCCAAACCCCTGTATTTAAGCCTATAAAAATTAGCAAAATAATCATGCTACAAATGCTTAGGCCAAAATCTGATAGGAGAAGTACTGTCATCTCATGGGATGCAACTGCTTGCAGTTGGTGATGCTCTTGATAATGCATTTACACCCTGACTTATGTTTAATTAGGCTGGGGTGGGGTTTTTTTCCTCAAAAAGCACATTTGTTTGAGGTCATAACTTCTTGATATCTGTTATGGCACTAAAGGAATTTTGGGATGACACAACTGTTCGTGAAACGTATGTTTGAGACGCAAGCTGTAATGCAGAGCTCTAACTTTATTTTGGTAAGGTAGATGAAAAGCTAAAATCAGATAATTTTTTCCTGTTCTTTCTTTGATTAATTTTGTTGGGATCACTCAACAAGTGTTAGTATTAAATGCCTTCTATTAAGATAGGGAATAGTGTTTCAATGAATAAACTAAATCACAATCAGTTGTGAAGTCTGTAAATTAATGTAGCTTCATCAGTCTATAGCACTGTCTTAAATATTTGTGAGGGATGACTGATACCACCAGAGAGTCTTTTCTTTGAGTATAACCCAGAGCTCCTAGAGAAAATGGGGGTTCCTTGTGGCTGAGGAAAAATCCGATTTGATCGCAGGGGGCGTTCATGCAGCAGCACTCCACTTATGCGGCATTCTCATCAATTTAATTTCTGAACAAGAAGTGGACAAATGCGCTGCTTAACTACTTACCAGCACCTCTGTAAAATACTTTGCTCATATTTTTTTTTTTTAATACCATGAATGATGTCAAACCAACCCCCCCCCAAATCATTTATTTGGCATTTTAGACACAATAAAACATTGATGTAATACTTTTAAGGAGAAACGCTTCTGCTTGGCAGTGTGTGTGTTTTTAAGGTTTGGTTCCATGTCTTATGGGCTTTTGACTTTGGAAAATTTTCTTCCCTTTATGGCATTCGCAGTTCTGCTGTAATCTGAGTCAGATGCTGTCCCCGTTGATTTTCAGTTAACCAGGGGCACCTGTTTCTCTAGCTGAGAGATAATTTACACAGGCAACCAAAAACCTTTTTAAACATGTGAAATTTGCCTGTTATGCAGGGGCTGCCTGTGAGTAGCTATCTTGAAATCTGTAGGTGGCAACTTTATAAGTGAGCATTTTATGCTTTATTACAATTCAATGCTTTATTGAGCAATTTAAACTACCTATTTGGTATTTTGTTTGGTTTCACACCGAAGAACTTGCATCTAATGGGCACAGCTAAAATATAAAGTAAAAATTCACCCTTGTCTCAATGTCCAGAATCAGTCACTGGAAACATAAGAGAGTTTCCTTTGCAGAGGATGGATAATTAATTCATATTGGAATTTAAAAAAAGCCTTTGATATTTTTTTTTCAATAATGGCTGGTTAGGCACGTTGGGAATGAATAAGTAGAAAATTTTCTTTAAGATGAAATAAACAGTTTAAAAGGGCTGAATTGCAGTGAATAGCTTTTGATTTAAGAACTAAATGGTTCCTCAGTGCCAAAGAGGGGTTTTTGTATGTTTTATTTGTATATAAAAAAGAAAGTTAACTGCAGTGTACACTAGTGGAAAAACTGAACGTGAAAATATGAGGAACTGCAAAGCTCATGAGATACAAGGGTTCCTCTAGCAAGTTTTATCATTGGCTGTGTCGCATACATGTTCAGAAAATTATGGGAATATTCAAAGTTGCATGATATATTGCATGAGATATAAAATAGGCATGATTAAAGTTCCTCTAAGAGCTCCACAGTTCTAATGTTTTAACTTCTCTGCGCCTAATTTCTTCATGTTAATGTTGACTAATGTAGATTTTTTTGTAAATATCTGTCTAGAGGTTTGTATCAATCATTATCTTTAATTGCCTTGAAATAATATGCTCAGTAAAGCCTGCGTTGTAAATGCTGAAATTGTTTATAATGCTTTACTGATTTACAATTATTAAATTATATTGCCAGGGGAGGAAAACATTTTTATTCTTCCTAGCATCTGACTTCAGTAAATGTGTAATTGTGTATGGAGTGGAGCACTTCATCCTTTGCCCAGGGAATACCTTGAATTTTTCAGAGATTTAAAGGGACTGTGCAACGCTTAGGATCTTGACAATATTTCAGAATGCGTTACATGAATAAACATATTTTTCTGGAAATACACAAAATAACTGTTACTGCTTATTTTCCCAGATCTAATTTGATGTGTTGGGGTTTTTTTTAATAGTAGCTAAACCTCCTTCTACATCAGTCTTAACTGAAGACTGTATCAAAATGTTTTGGCTCTTACTGCTTGGCCGTGGACAGTATGAAAGTATTTTTTTTTTTTTAACGTACTAGCTTTTCACGGTTGAATAAATATGTATCTTCAAACAATGAATAACGATCTAATTTTTTGATAATTATAATATATGATAGTCAGACCTACTGTATCTCTTAGTATTGGCAGAATTAAGCCCTAATGTTATCCAGCTGCACTCTGCTTATTTTAATAAGGCAATTCTTGAAGAGAAAGAAGCCAGTTGACCAAGATGGGTACCGTGTTCCCGGTCAGTCGTGGGCTACACCTGACTGCTCACTACAGGGGGTGGGTGGCTGAAGTGGCAGCGGTCTCTCTGTTTCGTTGCTCATCTGTTAATTGTGGCAAGTGACAGTTTTATAGATCCCAGGGTACCTGCTCTATGAAGTGCCAGCACTTAGAGGGGAAAAATGGAAGATGAGAAGAAATGTCTTGTGTGTTGGGAGAGAGGAATAGGTACACCCCAACTTTTTAGGAAAAACCCTACTCATTTCTCTGGGTCACAAATGCTGTTGAGCGTGACGGTGATCCCTGCCTACTCTTTGACTGGATGGGTGGCAAATAAGATTGGTGGCGGATAGCACGAGGAAGGGGCTCAAATGCAAAGTCAAGCCGTGCTGTATTCCTGCATTCATCTCGAAAGAGAGAAAAGGCAACGGGCTGCGAGCTACTGCACTGGTTTAAAATGAACATGGGATTTTTCTTTTCAAGTAGTGTTGAGACAATATCGTGCAGAGAGCAAAAAAGGCTCAGTTCTCTTTTTTTTTAATATAATAGGCAGAAAATGTCCGCAGGAACATCCATGTTTCTATGGTTACAGGATTGTGTCCTCTTGTGGACTGTAAGGATGATGATAAACGAATATGATGATCCTGCACTACACCTGAAATGCCGTAAGGGAAGCAGGAACATGTCACGGGTTTACAAAATCGGCCGTGTCTTGGACGAGGGAGCGCCTTTAGACCTCCCTGCTGTTCCTGGACTACACTGAAGGAGGAGCTTTTTAGAAAGGATATTAATAACTAGAAAAAATAGCACATAAATATAAAAAGCTAATAAATGCATTCTTTCTTAAAAGGTCATATTTTTAGTAACTAAATAAAAGAAGTTGAGGTTATTTTGTTTGCTATTAGCTTAAGTGAAATGAAGAAAAATCACTAGAGGAAATGATGAAAACCTGATCAAAACCTTGGAAAACTTGTTTACCTCCTTCATATATCTCGTAGTGGTTTCTTAGCCCTCCAAAGATGAATGTATTGGTTACAGTCTACTTAATGACCTTTTTTTCTTCTTAGTCTGACAGTGGCAGAAGGAATTAGCAGTTAAAGCTTTTTTTTCTTTTATTTCTGTTTGGTGGCTGCAATGTTTCAGGGCTTGGGAATACACTGTTGGCTGTTCCAATCAGGTACAGTCCAGCAATTAGCTCTGCATAATACATTAGTTATTTGTTCATGCCTGAAATTTAAGTGTTATTTGTTAAGCTTCCAATTGATAAAGTCTTGCGGACAACAGAGTTCACTGCTTGAATATATTGTTTTTCCATTTGGCTTGAGACAACAGGATTAGAGCTGGGACACGGAAATGTCCTAAGATAGAGCCACAAAACGGTGTAACGCTGTGTATGGGTACCCAGTCCTGTAATGCTCTGAGGGAAGGTTGGGTGGATGGCAGCCCGGTGCAGGTGAAAATGTTGGCAATGTAACGTAGTTTAGGAGGGTTTGGGTTGTTGCTGTGTCCACGTAGCAGAAATGCAAAGAATCTGGTGTCGTGCCTGCTTAAAGCAGTGTCTCGCCCTGCCCAAGCGTGTTTCAGGTAAAGACGACGACCTCAGCAGCACAAATCCATACATTACCTCCTTCAAAACTGCCAGGCATATGCACAAACAGTAGGAATAAGTAATCAGCTGTGTAGTCCAGAAAACGTACCATGGGGTGTTTGCTTTATGGGCTATTTACTACTTCCATAAAAATAGGAGGTGGGGGAGGAGGAAAAAGGAAAATAGCTGTGAAAAGAAACCCAATTGCAGGACTCTGGCCTCTGGGGACTATCTTTAGAGTTTACTCCACGATAACCCAACTGAAATGTATTTTTTCAACTAAAATAGAGGTGTAAACCAAACCAAATTACTGTCTGAATTACGCTAGGTATTTTATTTCCTTAGAAATAGCTGGAGAAGTTTAATTTTCCTTTTTACCCTATGTAAGATGAAGATATGTGGAAGATACAGTCGGTCTCTCTAATGTGGTTACGGCAATTGAAGATGAATCCGGAACAATGCTGGGTCAAGGGTAGGAATTAAAATTTTTCTAGAAGTGGGAAGTAGTGCTGCTCTTTGCCAGAATGAAATATTACAGGGTTACAGTGTTGACAGAGGGAGCTGACATGATGCTGCCGAGGTTGATTGGATTATAAAGGGATTAAGTAGTAATGGGATTGGAAGATACTTCTTGAATGAAAAGACAGCTGTAGAGGATTTCAAAAGGAAGATTTATAGGGTTGAGTGAGTTCAGCCTTGTGGTCATAGCCTTGCCTTGAATCAGGGGGCTGTACGGAGGCAGGAAGCTCAGAGCTTGTAAAGCCTGAGAAGTAGAAATACAGGCAAAACCAGAACCTGAGCCCTTCACTCAGGGGGTTACATAGACCTTAACAGAAACACTTTCATATTAATGCTTAATTTAAAAAACCAAAAAAGTCTGCTCTGTGAAGTTTTGTTTTCTAAGCCAGGGTGAGAATGGGAAATGTCATACAGTAATGTGTTGGAGAAGGTCTGTGTTAATGATATATTATCCTGCTTTCACCTTTATCATTGCTAAACACTTGTAGCAATATAAAAAAAAGTTTATTCCTACAACTGGACCATAGCTAAAATGAGTTAACCGAGAAACAATTAAACACCAAAGTACATGCACAATGTACATGCTCTTTCTCTCTGGAAAGATTTGTGTGAGGCAGAAACATCCTTGAAAGTCGGAGGTAAAACTCCCTTTAATCTTACCCTGTACTTGCAGCAATCCCAAATGCGTTTGACTGGATTGAATTTTAAGAGAAAAGGAGAAAATAGTGTAGGGGCTAGGTTCTCAAGTGCCATAAGGGATTAAGAAGTTGATCGTTTCCGAGCACGGTCCAGATGTGGAAGAAGTGGTGGACTTTAAAGGTGTCTATCCAGACAGTCAATTGTGCCTGGAACCGAACAGCATCAGCCAGATGATAAAACACGTGTGAGATGATACATCTTATCCCAGGAGAAAGATGGACAACTGCAGTGTGGAAGAGACCTTGCAAAGGGAAATAGATGTCTCCTCCTGTACTTTGCAATGGTCAATTTTATGGCCAGTAGGAGGAAAAAGGAAGTGTTTTTGAATTTTTTTAGCTGTTTGAGGCCTCAGAGTCCACTGAAAATCTGAACACTTCGCAGATAAGTGGATGCATGCCCTAATTTACGTTAACAGCTGTTAACTTTCCTCATTTCTTTCTATTTTCTTCTTCAGACCATCTTGCACGGACTGAGTTTGTAACTGGCCAGTGCCCTTGTTGGTAGGTACTGTAAGCTTAATAGATACGAAAATACCATGCATATCCTCATTCAGGGAGGTGCACACATGGTTTTGAAGGAAGCCGTCACCGTCAGTTTTCTTCTGGTAACCAATGATGTGAGGTTCAATTTTTCAAGTCATTTATTGCATTCAGCTCGAATCATAGCTTGAAATCATGGGTGATTTTGTCCACCGGAGACAAGATATCTGCTTTCCAAGGTTAGTGGTCTTTCTAACATTGCTCCAGATCGGATCAATTTTTCGATATCAAACAGGAGATCACAGTAGAATAGGATAAGTGCTCATCTTCCACATTAGTTGGAGGCTGTGGTAACCAAATTAGCTTTCTGTAAAGAAAACTCAGCTGAACAGGCACCTAGATTACTGGATGATAAATCTCTGAAAACCCGTGTTTCTGTTGCTTATGTACTTCCTTGCACCCACGTTACCAGAACTTGATAATCCAAAATACTTAACGATCCTAATTTTCAGTGATAAATGTCCTACTAAGCACAATTCAAGGAATTTTGTCATATAGTATTCCTACTAGTTCAAGGTAGCTAATAAATTGTTGGCCATACATGCTTATTTTTTTTCTTAATAGAGGTACATCAACTGAATCTAGCCTGGGAGATGATCAAATTTAGCACTATACAGCAAGTTTTTGATCTCAGGGACCCACTGTGGAGAGGAGGACTATAGGTGGAATCCATTGTTTAAAATCTCGGGTCAGTTTTCAATTTTACAGTCTTTGAATTTTACTAAATGTCCCTCTGTATATTACAAGAGGGTGAACGATGGCGCTATGTTCTGTACACAAGCTGCTGTGTATGTTCTCATTGTTCCCTTCTTTATTTTCTGTTTTGCATAAAGAAGTTAACTTTTTCAGAAATATTTTTTGAAAACTGACTTCACATATACGATGCTATGGTAAGTTAGAGAAAACATCTTACCAGGAGCGGGCACCCAAATGTGACGTATAACCAGGGTTTTGGAGTGATCAGGACTGAAATTGCTACCGCTGAACTGCAGCTATAGCTCGGCTATATATAGCTATAGCTATAGTCACATAATGTGACTTATTTTTGGCTTTGATGTGCTGACATTTTGAAAAACAAAAATACTTTGACCGCATCCGTTAGTAATTCTTTAGTGATGTGTCCTTGTGTTACAGAAGAAAAGGTTACAGGGGTGTGATTTAGGACTGCCTAACCATAGCAGAGGAGGTGTCTACCTGACAGTCATCGCTGCTATTAGTTCGAGGAACCAAAACAATAATGTCCTGTGATGAAACCCAAGGAGAGAATAGCTAAAGCCCCCTGGTAAATGCAAGATTTAAGTAATATGGTTGGTAAACCAAGTACCGTTGTATCAGTGTTTCTGTTCTCTTTTAATGTTTCTCTGAATATATCCTTACTTCACCTAATTACTGTGTTGTGGTTTGGGTTTTTTATTAAAAAAAAAAAAAATTCTGTAGCCTTATACAAAATGACATTTAAGAATCTTTTGCTTATACTCCCCATGTGTGCGTTGTGCGGGTTGTTTTTTATTTTAACAAATCTATTCAATACTTGGGACAGAGGGTTGCAGACTAATTATGACTTAACTGAAGGCTTTGAAATGATGATTATTATTGTACAAATACAGAGTGTGTGGATGGAAAAGGGATGAAAAAATGTTTGCCACCTTTCTGACAGATTGATGCACGTCTCGTGTAACCTTTAGGCCAGACAGCTTGGAAGTCTAATGAGCCTGAATTATT
>WAAD01029628.1:211108-269043 GCA_013389945.1 Fregata magnificens
CCCCCCAACCTTGTCATGCAAACCCAATACATGTCTTAAAGTAACTTTTCTCTGCAAGGCAATACTTGTAGACTAGGACATGACGTGTCTTCATTATCGGAACTGTATCTAGTAACTGGTACGGTATCACCAGTCTTGGCTTTCTCGTCGTCTTTGAAAAAATGTCTTGTTTTCCATCATTTCCAAATCTTGCCCTGTCATGAGGTCCTGGCCATCAGCGGTGGTCGCTGTGCAGGTCTCTTCCACTTCCAGCCACATTTTACAGCTACCCCATAGGCACGGCCACATGTCCCATTAGCCAGTCAGTTCCTTATCAAGCATAATGGCACGTTTCCTGTCTATCACCCATCAGACTCCCTTTATTTTGCCCCTCAGTAGGGTGGTTGTGCTGGCCTGTGTCCCTCACCTCCTCCCTACTGTTGTCCATCGGTTTGAAGAGGAAGACTCTTTCAAGTGATTGGCACAGCTGATTCTGTCAGCCACATGAAAAATGTGAGTGGCATGTTTCTTTTCTTGAAAATAAAGCCTATACATGTTGTTGGTATTTGGTTGAGTATGAAGTCAGTGTTGAAATGTGGTTGTAACATTACATATTTCTGCTTTTTTTAGAGAAGAGAATAAATTTTCTCAAGTACAGGAGGTTGTCCTTGTCTCTCCTCACTCTCCGGCCCAATTGTTCTACTCAAGAGTAAGAGAACTGATAAAAACTGTAAATCTGAATCATGGTATAATTCAGTTCAACTTTAATACTACTTAAATGCTAATCAGTCAATTTATCATCTTGTTAATGCCAAGGCTGGCACTTCTATAGAGACAGCTGTTGTGTGTTGTAACCCTGAAGATCCCCATCATCTTTTTGTAAATAAGAATTCAGTGAACAGTTTTAAAAGCTAGTAAATACTGTTCGTGTTTCCACTAAACTTAATCTGTTTAAAGATATTTTTTTCACATGTATCCTTTGTATACAGGCTAACATTTGCAATCTGGCAAATGATTTTGTGCCCCTTGACTAAGAAATAGTATCATCTATATAAGCCGTAGCGTTTTCAGTATGTGTTGCAAAGAGGCGCAGCAGTGGTGGTCTGCTGGTTAGTCTCTAATTGAGCGAAAGGCAAAGTCTCCTGGGGGCTAGTGTTTTTGCTAAAAGCACACACTGCTGCAGAATTCTTCATGAAAGTAGTTTCGATACAAGGGAAAGAAACTTCCTTTCGTATTACTCCACTACGTGTGCTCTTTTTGGTCTACTTGGTTCCGCCGAAGTGTTTCATACCACCTATGGAGATCGTCGTGGTTTTTAAACCATCCTGGGCTGAGAGCGAGCTCACTGCAATGGTCAGGGAATTTCTTTGGGTTCTGATTTTTTTTGGTGTGTATTGATCATTTTTTCCCATCTTTGTTCTGTACTGTTGGGGCCCAGTGTCTCCACAGTAATACCTTAACATGAGAGGAACGTACAAGACGCTCATCTTCGTTTCTGTAGATGTGTGCTAAGCCTGACCGGATGAGCAATTGCCTTTATGAAATAGTATAGTGCTTAAAATTAGATGCAGGCCTTAGTGTCTCATTCAGTCAATACCTGGTTGGTGGAATTCAAATAAATAAATATATTTTTTTCATGAATTAGGCAGTATATGTGGTTGAACTTGTTTCCCTCAAAGTACTGTGCTTCAGTGAATACTGAGAGAGATCTGCTGCCTCTCTGAATGCACGTAGTGCCTTTGTTAATCACTGACAAATGTTGCTGAAATTGGAGGGATTTGTCTTGTAAAACCAGGCGCCCGACTACAAACTTTACTGAACTGGCACCCTGGATGCCACAAAAATGGAGAAAAGACTTCAGTGGGTCTTAGCAGGTTTGCAGCAATTAAAGAGTTGGCTCAGTGAACCTTTCTACTTAAAGATGGAAAAATTAGAGTTGTTGAAATCTCTAACGTAAATCGCTTCTACGTTGCCCTTGTAGATAAAACTTTCTTCTATGCGTAGACAACATAGTGTCGTCATCTTCGGATGATTTAGCACTGCTGGCATCCCCTAAGTGTACAGCTTCATCAACTTCTGAGGAATTTTTCCATTTCCTGTAATGATAAAACATAATTATTTTAAATGATTTTGCTGCTTCTGGAAGCAGATTCTTCCATGAATTTGTGAATTTTTGAACGTAAGTAGAATATGTGAGTGCAGAGTAAATCATTATTTGATTTATCAAAAAGAAGAGATACAGCTGAAAAATGGACTTTATGCACCATCACGAGGGATCCACGAAGAGCCCAGTGGAGAGAAATTTGTGCATGTGCAAGGGCAGCGTATCAAATGGGCTCTGTTAGTATGTTCCATGGAGAGTATGGAGTTGTCTAAACTGCTTTAGATGCTTTGTATTTTTAGGGTCAGTGCATGCCACCCGATTACTCTGCTGCTGACAAATCAAGCATGCGGGTGGTATTTTAAATGTTAACTGCACTGGCTATCAGGCCGTTTGTATTTGGCTATGTGTTCCTAATTATATGGATAATCATTTGAACGTTGCTTAAAGTTTTATTTAGGGAATTTGGCTCTTACAAGCCCCATTTTATAATTAGTTTACTTGCATTCTCTTTATTCCTTATTAATAAATCATGGTTCAGCGGTTTCAGCCGACTACTTTGATCGCAGTGTCTGGTGATTCACAAATAGTTTCATTCCCTGTTGGCATTTAAAATGCAGCGTAGTGGCAATGCGAACAAGCACGCATGGCTACGGTTTGAAAAATTAGCAATTCTGCGTATCGTAACATCCTAATGAATGACTCGCTCCTGTTCATATGTGGTTGTTCATTAAGTGAGTGAGGTGAGGTCATTAGTTGGCAAATCCCTGGTGGCATGACCTCACGGTGGAACTCTGGCAGTGGATATCAGTGCTTTATGGCATCTGTTACCATTTATTTATTTATTTATTAAACTCCAGGAAAGATGTTTCAACCAAGGAAGAAGGAAACAAACATTTTTGCTTCTAGGAAACTGCAATTTGGGGAACATTCTTCTAAAGAGGGAAAAAAAACCCCCAACAAATAAACAGAGAATTAATGGGAAGCAAAGAACTTAATGAGAAACATTGATTGTTGTTGAATAATGTGATATATGCTTTGATTTGTTCTGGGCAGGTATGTATCGGAGCGCTGAAATTGCAGCCTCTTCTTTTGGACCCATCTTCTTTCCTTAAGATTAGCTGACCTGAAGTGCTTCTCATCACCTGCAATATGTAGGATTGAAACCTCCTCTGAAGAAAACTGGTTGCAGTGGAAATAGGGTGCCTTATACTACTGGAAGTTTCTTTGCTATCCCGTTTGGTCCCACAGAGGTGCCAGGTACATGGTTGAAACATCCCTGCCTTTTGCTGTAGGCAGAGGGGCCCATCTTCTCAGGACGCATTCTGCGATAATAGAAATAGAAATTAATTCTATTCTTTTCCTTAGATTCAAATACCACCACTTCTGGTGAAATAAATCACTCCAGTCAAAAGGTCTCTGTAGCCTGAGATAGTTTAAGGCCTGTAAATCCTTTAGGGATCAGGTTCGTTTATCTGAATATACTCCATACTTAATAAGAATTGCTTCATTGGCACTTGTACTTGAGGCAAGAGGAACATGTAGGACTCTTTCAGCTACATCAATGAACTTCTGTCTGACCTTTGATGTAGTCTGTCTTTGCTATAGCTTCATTGTATATGGAACGGGGGAAATATCAAGTGCTGCATCTCATTCACAGAAGCACTTTGAACTTAAATTCCCCATTATAAAACATTTTTAGATCCCTGGGGGGAAGACAGTACAACTGCAAGCTGCTAGTCACTTACATATTGCATATATGAAGGAGAAGGAAAGTTACATGTACATTGTATTACAATATACTTTATCCAATGGACCGAGTCTAAACATAGTAGCTGAACAAAAAGGTGTTAGCTCGTTAGGGTTCAATGGTATAAAACCGGGTTGGAAGTAGGTATTTTTCTGAAAGAGTCTGAAATAAAAATACTTCTGAAAGAGATGCTGATCAAAGAAAAGACCTGAAACAAGGGCGGGATGTTTGTATGTGTGGACACAAAGGACATGCCTTTCTTCCTACATGTTCTATGTCAAACCTATTTTCTGCAAACAAGTTTTCAAACCCTGTAACTGTATCCAGGTGCCTAAAACCCTAGGTACAAACATTCTCAACAGGCGGGGGCTACATTTCACACTTTCAGTGTGACAGTTAAGGTTTATCGAGGGATTAGGGCAGTACGCAGTCATGAAGCCTGCCTCTTCCTTACTCTGCGTCTGTGCTGTCTGATTTTTGTGCAGATTGGGTAACCTGAAAGCCAAGAGAATTATCTGTAAAGTAATGTCTCCCATACAGTTAATGCAAGGCACTGTTGTCTGACTTCTGCAGTAAAATGTAGGCAATTGTGCTTACTGTCCGTCTTAACTTCTGCATCCCCATTAGCCAATCATAGCCATAACTGGAAGGGTAGGAGAAACTTCAAAATCCGATTAGGTTTACACAAGTTCTGTACATTAGTGGCTTGGTAGAAGAAATAAACCCAAATCAGCCCCTCTGTTGAAGAAAGGAGGGGAGAGTTCAGCTGCTGTTCATTTTCTCTGTACTGATGGAGCAGAAATCAAGGGTATGGGCTCACCTGGAGTGATGCCTGTGTCTGTGGCTACAGATGATGGTGCCTGGTAGAAGACACGAGGAAGACAAGGTGAAAAGGCAAGGGCACCTAGAGCACAAATCCATACCCAAGCAGGTAATGCTATTTGTACAGTTCATCAAATTCACATTTCAAATCACTGAATAGCACATTCCGTGCAAGGAGAAGGTTTTGTAATATCTGTAGCTGAGCAGGAAGAAAAGAAATAGTGCAGCCTTGTTTTAATCTCCTTGCCTCGTTGCTGCATGTGTTTTAATGGCTTTGAGCAGCTTCATATGTTAATGCTAAAATGAGCAATGGAACAGTATGCACAACTTAAATTTAAATCACTTAAATGATTAATGTTTAATTTGTTCTTGCAATTAACTCATTCCCAGTGGCAGTGGCAATGGTTCTGAGATAAGACTTGTTTGTATCATTGAACTGTTGGTGTTCATTGCCATAAAATGCAATAAGAGCTGATGTGTTCTTGAGTAAAAAAAGATTAGCTTGACTCTGCATATTGAGAAAGTTCAGTATAATCGCAATATTACTTTCTAAACAGGAACTGGTTCGCACAGCTTCTGTTAGCTATTTAATGGAGTTATTTATTGTTGGGGAATAAAAAAATTAAAGTATTAAGAAGCATGTATAATCTCTGAATAACAACTTTTTTTTTTAATAGCAATCGATTCAGGTTTTTTTTTTTTTCCAGTCTGATTTCATTGGGACTACTTAAGGAATCAAATTATCTGGTGATAGAAATTTCCCCTTCAGAGACAGTGTGAGTCCCTGGTAGAACTAAGATACTGAAATTTGCTGCAAACCAGGCCTTGCTGCCCTGCCGTGTAGCAAGAGGAACGTCTTTCTGTACTGATTTAATAATTGTTTTAACTTAAGGAGTGGGTCTGCTTTTTTTCCTCTTTATATCAAATTCTGAATCTGTCCTTTCCAGTCTGTGTCAGGAAAATCTTACTAGTGCCAGCGGCCGTTAGCTACGCCAGTGACGAGCTGAGTTGACCCACCAAAGGTACGGATGTAATACCCTGATCCTTAGCTCTGAATATTGGAGCAAAGGGAAATTGTGGCCTATGATATTTTTTTTTCCCTCACTTGATTCTCAATCATCTTCTACCAAACCTTAAAATTTCTGTGAAGGGTTTTAAGGCCCTTTCCATTTAATTTATTCGTGGTGTTCCTTGGCATGAATTCTTCAATTTGGAGTTAAGCATGAAATTTTTCAGGCTATTTGAGCAACTGCCCATCCCTTTATAGCATAGACACATAAAAGTTTGAAGCATATCATATTATGTGCCTGCAGCAAAGAGGGATTTCATAGCCGCAGAAGCAAGAGAACACCACATTATTGAAGGATCATGTACTGTCCTGGAAAGTAGAGGGAGGACAAACTGTGAAATGTGCCTGTATCATTGAAGTATCCTGGGAATTTAAGCACTTGATGTATATATTGTTTCTTCGAGAATTTCAGCTGGCACAGAGAAATGCAGGGGAGTTGTCAGCTTTTTTCATATTTGTAACTGAAATTAAAAAGCAGACGTGCTGTAATAATGAAAGTAATTCACTAAACCTCCAATTTGGTCATTTGTTTGGAGGTGGCAAAAAGAAATCATAACAAATACGCATAATATGCTTACAAATTTGTAGGTGCTTCTAGCAGATGAGTATCATCTGTTCTCGTGCAGGAACAGGATGGCAGGTTCACAGTAACATTTGTAGGGACTTAAAATGCAGAACGTGCCAGAAGAAAACATGTCCCTCTGATTTGTGGTGCCCATGGGAGCCATTTTCTTCACTGGGTCATTTTATTTTGTAATAATTGGATGCTATCATTGATTTGAGCTGCAAGCCACCTGGTATCTTACTTAAGGACCATGTTTACTGTCTTAGATGACACAATCTTTCCCATTTGGGCTGACTCCTGAAAGCCAGCTGGTTAGCTTATATGAGAAAGCACTGCTTATATAAAATGCCTGTGCAGCTTAGTGTTCTCCTAAGAAAACTGTCTTTATGTAAAAAATATAAATTGTACGGTTTTAGTCATTCTCGGAATGTTTTCCCTCTACACAGAAACACTACTCTTGCTCTAATAGACTCTTAAAAAAAAAAAAAAAATCTGTTCTCACCTTGAAGGTCCATGAGGAATTATATGGTTTACCTTGGTTGAACAGTTTCTCCACTGACATCACGCCTCTTTAGTTTGTCCATGCGCAGTACCCTTCTTCTGGAAGAGGGTAGAAGTAAAGAATTTAAAGAAATGCTGAAATCAGTGGACTTTGTCGTTGAATCAAATGCATATTGCCTGACTTGATTTGGTTTGTAGACCAATAAATGACTTGCTCTTTGAAACTATGATGATAGATGTGGAAAGTGATTAGCCAGCTAATTAACAAGCCGTCATACTTATTAATCACAGAAAGACTTAGTAAGTCACCAAAAGGTTGGCTTCATGCTGCTTATGAAAAACAGCATGTTACATTTTTTAAAACATTTTTTTAATTGATGAAGAGTACAATTAATGTATGTAGGCTGAAGCAGTGGACAGCCACAGATATCTCTCTCTCTCTCTCTCTCTCACAGCTGAATAGTTAGATAGCTCTCGTGGCAATCAAGTCCCCAGATTTATGTGGATCTAAACAATTTAAGATATGGCCAAATGAAAACGTAATAATAAAAAGGAATTCAGCTGTGAAATGAACTTCCAGAAATGAGCTAAGCCACAGTTTCCCTGCCTTCAGTCCATGCTGCAGCAACCACAGCTTTCTCTTTGTGTTATAAATCCTTATTTATGGATTTAAAAGATAGAGGCAAGAGTAGATGACCCAAACGTGCCCACGGATTAGAGGATTTTCTCTCTCTTTTTTTTTTTTTTTTGTTATTTCTCCTCCTGCAATAATGTCAGGAAATACAAAGAAATAATATTTAAAAGGGCAATAAACAAATATATTCCTTTTACAGGTATTGTCTCTTAACGTGCGTATGGCGTGAAGCAGCTTTCAGTCATTGGAATAGAAACCCCTGTGAGTAAAACTAGAAGGGATTACTGGTTTTGTCTTGCGTAGCACAAACCAAAAGCTTTGTCACTTCTGGTGCGCTACAAAGTAAAAGAAATATAATTATAAAATTGTCTAGGTATTTTGCTGAGCTGAGACATAGCACTTACCCAATCTTACACTTAAAGCGACTCCTTCCTGTGGCTCCTGCAGGCTCTCAAGGTCAGCTGCATTCATTTGATGTTAATGGGCTTTGGAAACCGATGCAATCAATATTAGTTCACATGCTTATCTCCTGCCAAGGAGTTCCCTATGCAATTTCCATTCCATTTTACTTTTCTTGAGCTAGTTGAATGCAAAAACAATACATCTTGTGGAAAAACGGATGCATAAAGAAACAATCACTGACTAATTTTGTAATTATCTGTCTATTGTTTACCACCCTGATAGTAATCATCTGTTTAACAATATACACAGTACCACTGTATACAAAGAACAAAGAACTAAAACAGGCAGTTGATGCTGTCAGACTAATTTATATTGGTAGTATTAATTTTTCAAGTTACCTGGAAACTGGTGCAAAACAGATTTAATTAAAAGTGCCGTGCATCTTTTAAAAATACATGTTTAATGACCTCAAATACTCAGTGCCAAGATGGTTCTCTTGACCTGATGCTGAGCTGACAGGAGAGGACTAAACTGTTTAAAACCTCCCAGGGAGTGTTTTATGTGGTTCCTTAGAGAGGGTGGCCCTTCAGGACAAATCAGGCATGAATATTTTGCAGGGAGACTGAAGATCCAGAATCTGGCTAGAAAGATGCCTGAGACGCTGGCCAACTCAGAGTAAGGCTTTCCAGGTAGGTATATGCTGGTATGGTCGGGAAGATCCGGTTCCCATCATGGGGGTTTTGGGTTTTGTATGTGTACAGCAGTTCCTAACTGTGGCTCTTCTCAAAGGGAAGGATGAGGTGACACCCGCAGTGGGTGCTTAACTCTGCCCACCCCTTCCTCTTGTGCTAGGGACAAATGCGGGTGTCCTTGACTGGGTTGAGTCAGGGGACTAGAAAGCTGCTTCCCACTCTAGGTCCTTGTGCAGATTACCTTCACAGAGATCTCCAGCCTCAGCCTCAGGCTGTCTGTTTTGCTCTCCACAACAGAGTGAATGAATTATCAATGCCCAAGGGTCAAGTTGGACTGGGTTCCTTATAAAATGAACAAAAAATGATCACGGGGCCGGAACACCTCTCCTGTGAGGACGGGCTGAGAGAGTTGGGGTTGTTCAGCCTGGAGAAGAGAAGGCTCCGGGGAGATGTTGTTCTGGCCTTTCAGTACTTAACGGGGGCTTGTAAGAAAGATGGGGACAGGCTTTTTAATAGGGCCTGTAGCGATACGACAAGGGGTAATGGTTTTAAACTGAAAGAGGATAGATTCAGACTAGGTATAAGGAAGAGATTTTTTACAATGAGGTTGCAACTGGTACAGGTTGCCCAGAGAGGTGGTGGAGGCCCCGTCCCTGGAAGCATTCAAGGTCAGGTTGGACGGGGCTCTGAGCAACCTGGTCTAGTTGAAGATGTCCCTGCTCATTGCAGGGGGGTTGGACTAGGTGACCTTTGGAGCTCCCTTCCAACGCAAACCACTCTATGATTCTATTAAAAGCTGTGTGACCGAAGGCAGACAGTGGATGTGTCTGGCATGAATCCCTTGCCTGGAGAAAGTAATGAGCTAAATCCGGTACTGCTACCAAAGGTAGTTTAGATTTATGCACTGTGGAGGTTTTATTGCTGTACAATTTTAAAATCCTAAATCTGTTAAAATCCTAAAGGGCAGGTATTGACTACTTGACTAACTTGAGGGTATTGTGAGGAACATCTCGTTGCAGTACAATGCTGACTGTGTCTGTTGTCTGTCTTCCAACACGAGCTATTTCAGAAAGCTGTCGAACCTCTTGAAAGACCTAGGTAGTAAGGAATCTGAGCGAATATCTGTTTCCATCCATGCCATCAGGAAAGGGGCATTTTAGAGGATATTACATTCCAACATGGTGGGGACAGACTTCGGCTTTATCAGCTAAAATCAAACAGAGTATGTGATTTGGTTGTCTGTCAGTTTTACGCAACGTTGCTCTTTTGCCGCAAGCCATCGCCTATGGAAAACTGCTTCTTGACCAAATTAGTTTTATCTGCGAGAGCTGAAAGATCTGACTGTTGTAGAGGTTACAGGATAATGTCCTCTTACAGGATTTGCTGGTATGTCTACGTGAATATCCTACTGTAAAAGCTTCCTTATAGCTCTTCGTAAGTTGTGTCTTGAAGATGTTTGACTCGAGGATACCACACGTACTAACGTCATGTGTGGACATTTGGTCGCTGCTCGGAGGGAAATGTGCCATCTGCTGAAGCAAAACCAATTCCTCCAGGTTTTCTTGGTGGTCTCTCATGCACATAATAGTTGAGTCCAACTCTACTTAGTACAGCAGATCTAATGGGATCTGCAGGTCATAGCCTGTAGCAATCTTCCAAACCCATGTAATTAAAAACTAAACGTTTGTGTTGTCGGTAGTTTCTAGTCACAATGGAGGTGTCACATTTTCCCTTTCCCTGGTCTGTCATCTCTGGCAGTTCGTAAGAACGTCCTAGCCAGCCTAATTAAATAATCAAAACTGCTGCTTCGCTCTCCATAGCTTGTTCTCATTTCTTTATCCACTATTTTCCAGAACTTAACAAAGCAGTAAAAACGGTAATTAGGGCTCTAATTGGTTATAAATAATAATATAACAGACTTACTGTCAAAATAACAACCACAAAGCAATCTGCTCTTTGTGAATCTTTCAAATTCCCAGCACTAAGGCATTCAAAGCAGTAAATTATATTACAGTAATTTGCTTCAAAAAAAATACGTCCTGTAAATTTATTTTATCCTGACAGCTGTGACAAGCTGCACTCCTAAGTACGCATCTGTTTCAGGTCTGGTTGCTCATCTTTATTCTCCTGATCTGTAGTGCTGATTAAATGATTGCGTCTACTCCTAATTTTGTATTTTTCCTATTTGCTAGGTACCAAATTCATAAGCTCTGTGTTGTTTTGGGGTTGTTTTTTTTTTTTTTTTCCCTCGGCTTCACAATCCCAGCAAAAATCTTATCAGCCCCAATGTAGTGTTACTAGACTGTTTTCTTTGTCTCTTGCAGCTGGTAAATTATTAATGAAGCCGCTAAAGGGGAGTGGGGTGGTCAGGCAGAGCGGATGGGGTTGCTGGTAGGAGAAGATGGGCAGGGGGAAGTTGGGGGAGCCCCAGGCAGCTGATGGGAGGTGCAGATGGTAGGAACGCACAGTTCAGTGACCGCCAGGTTTCCCCACATTGATAATTTTTTTTTTTTTTTCTGCCTGAGGGCAGGACAAAAGGTTACTTTCCAACAGCAATGATGGAAAGAAAACAGATGGATGGAATATGTGAGAAGAGCTTGTGGCAGTGAGAATTCACACTTTATAGATATTGGTAGTTTAGCATTCTTAATTAAGCCCCAGAAAATTGATTAAAATGTTATTTGGAGTCTCCCCTTACAAAATTAATAGAAAAGCAATGGGGAAACACATCTAACGTTTAATACTTGCATACTGGTTTAGATGCTGTGTAGTGCTGATGTCTTTTATTGACATACAGCGTTCTCTGTGATTCATGAGTAATGATGAGGTAAGCTAGAGACGGGTCTCTTTCCACCCACCCAAAAGTGATAAATACAACCTTTGGCAGAATCCTCAGCTTGCTCATTTGCCATAAAACCCTCGAGAAATCTCTCATGTATGAGAGACACAGCTGCAACAAACAGCAATATTCACTGCATAGTTTTTCTTTTTTTTTTTTTTTTTTTTAAGAGAAAGGGTGACAGTGCTTACTGAACTATTTAATGCTATAGAGATCTTATAAATTTATAGACCTTTTTGGTAAGCTGATAAGATTTGATAATGTGTTTGAAGGGTGGTTTTAGTCTAAAAGTATCATAGTTTATTGTGCAATCTAGTAGGGGAGGGGAGGGGAGGCTTTTTGTCCCCCTCATCACTCTCGTAGGTGCTAGCACTGAATCTCTAGTCATTTTGGCTATTACATGGGGAGGGGAATAAAAAAAGGCAGCAGTAAGTCATAGCTAAAAGGCATAATCTCAGGTTAGAGCTGTTTCTTTTTCCAAAATATGCTGATTCAGGAGGAAATGTGCCCGGGAAGGTTGACTCAGCTCTTCTTTCTTCCAAGGCAAGATACCCCAGAGGGTATGCCGCCACAATAGGATTTTATTCTCAGTATTGAAACTTAAGAATTTTTTGTTTGCTCGACGTAATTATTGCGACTCTCTTGGCATGCTTCCCAAGGCTTCTCGAAGCTGGAGCCAAAATGTTCTGAATTGTCTGCTGAAGCGTGTGCTATCGCTTTCTTCCCCAGCCTTGCTAGTGACTGCGTTTCAGTAATGCTGCAGGTATTTGCAGGTACTTTGGCACCTTCTTTTTCTTTTTTTTTAATGGAAGTTATTTCTTTTTTGGACTTTGTATGCCAAGACTTATTTGAGCATTTTTACAAAACTTTTTTGTCAAATTAAAGATGAGATGATGGCACTTGAAATTACAGAAGAAATATTAATGCAGGAAGAGAGTACTTGCTGCATGGTACTGATTCTGGGAGAACGCCCCAGGCACCCAAAAAAGAAAGATCTAGAGTGGCAATTTTGATCCAGTGGATTTGTAAAACATCTTTGTATTTTCTATAGAATGCTTTTTCTCAGTAACACTGTTCTCGGGCTGTTCGGTGCTTTATACACGCACAAATGGGTTAATAAAGGCAAAGCCTAGTGAGCAGTGTGTGTCAGAGGGAAGGTGTGCGACGGGTAACTTGAACAAGCTGGATGAAGTGGCCCCTCTTGGTGTATTTGCTTTCCTTGTGTCATAGTATATAGACCGTAGCATATGAGGCGTTGCTGAGATAGGTAAATGCCTCCTTAGACGGATGGACTCCCCAAAGGTGGCTGTGAGGAGAGGAGCGGAGCCCTTGAAAGCATTGATTCTCCTTGCCCTCACCATATACTCATCCTATGCGTATCTAACTGGAGGTTGTCTTTCCTTATAAAATATGTTAGTTACCTAATAAAAATGCTTTAACTGTCATTGTACATGTCAAAGATGATCCCTTCTTGCTAAAGGTGACGGGGCAGGGAGGTATGTATGTCCTCCATCCTCTCCCCCTCCAGCATGCTTGTTGAAAAGGATAATTGGTGAATGTTTTCATAATTAGTATTTGGATGTATAATTTGTCCATATATCAGAGCTAAATCGTATGGTTAACTGCATTTGTAGCTCTTGCTTGGTTTGACTCACAAGCCCATTGAAGTGGGTCTAAGACAAGCAGTGTGTCTTGTAAATTGGTTAGAACATAGCTCCAGGTGGATATTGAGCTATAAAAGGAAATTTTAAATTGCTAGCTTTTTTCCAGTGCCTGTTGAGGTGTGTGTATGCTGATCTGTTTGGTGAGGACATTTTCTGTCTGAATCACAGGAGACGGTGCTCGACAGGGTTTGGTCGCTGTTTGGAAGGGCAGAACCTGCCCTCTGCTGGGTTGTGCAAGTATTGAGAAACTGAGAATTTACAGAGCTTCACATACGGCCAGTAAACTGCATATGGAGCTGTAATCCGCTTTTGCTAGTCTGTCCCAAAGCTACCAAGTTGTTCTTCTGTGTTTCAGCATGCTGACTCCTTAAAAACGCATTAAACTAACTCACTGAAAATGAGCAGGCAAAAAGAGGCACCGTGTGCCTCAAAGGTGGCTTCTGAAAGTTATAAAATGAAGATTAAATCTGGATATTTGAGTTTTAACTAGAACGTGTTGGTGGCAACTTGAGAGAGCGGTCAGTGGTGAGTTTTTAATGTGGTTTTGGATTGAAAGGTGTTGTATAAAGCTGGAGTTAAGAGTCTTTTAAAAATTTATACAGACCGAAACCAACCCAAAAGAGTGGATATGCACAGCCTGAGATACAAATGAAGCATTAGGAGGAAAGAGCCAGGTGGAAATAGATCTGGGCTGGTCATTGTCCCATCCTGTGGCATTATCTGTCTGGTAAGTCATTTGCGTGAGCAGGCTGGTATTTATGACATGAAAAGTTGGGTTAGACTCATTGCTGAGAGCGATAGAGGCTGTTGAAAACTGAAAAGGGGTTAAAAGGGGAAGACTGGCCAAAGGCTTGAATAGCAAATATTCTTTATGGGAAGGACGTTTTCTCTTCAGGAAGGAACCCATGGTGGATGGCTCCCCTGTCTCTTTGAGGTGCTCCTTTTCCAGAGGTGGCTGAATCACATTGCTCACTTGACTTCGAACCAGAAATCTTTGACCTTTTAAAGTCAAAACCAAGAAACAGATCTTGGCAGCTAAATCCAGCCTGGTTTGATATTTGAGGATCATTATTGAACTTTTGGCTCAGCAGTGGAAGATGTTATTGTCATACAAAGACTGTATCCATTTATCATTCATTAAAACCTGGGGACAGAAGCCTACGCTGACCCTCAGTATGAAAAAAAAATTGACGTTGTGAAGAGGGGGTTGATAATTTGTAAAAGGAAGGGGACAAGTTGGGCACGCTAATCAGTATAGCATGGCTCTTGAGGCACGCTACTTGGCAGAGCGACACAGTGCTTGAATCTTTCTCCTCTGCTACATCATATATGAAAACTTTAACTCAAACCCCAGCCGCCAAGATAAATTTGCAGTGTGGATATTATTAGCTTTATACTAGGCTTGTTAGATACATCCTAATAACAAAGGAAATTTAATTTAATGAAACCTAGACCCATACAAGGTAGCCTAGCTTTTCAGTTTTTGGGCTGCTTCAATAGTTGTATAGCAGAGAGAAGCCCCTGTCAGGTAGGTTTGAGGAGACAGCTGTGGCAGCAATTGAAGTTAAATAGCTATTTTAGTTCCTCATTTATTAAAGTCAATAAAACAATTTTTAAATGGCTTCTATAACCTCATACACAATATTTTCCTCCTTGGCCTTTCACAAATGAGCTCGATAGTGCTTGTTCAACAGATATCCCGGGAAGCAACCCAGGGCTCGAGCCTAAAGACAAGTGCTCTGGCTGTGGTCTAGCCAAACCTGAGGACCTCCGTATGGCGAAGGTTAAGCGTGTCCTTGCGTGATCTCCTTGATAGGGTTTGGAAGATGTGGCACCTTAGAGAAGAAAGCTTCAGTTGTGAAATGTGGCAAATTTAAGCTCCTGGAGAGTTACAGAAGGTTACAAGTGGCCGAAGGATTGTGGTGGAAGGCAGCTGAATGGTCAGGGATGCCAGGACGTAGCGGGTTTCCTCGGTGATTTAATTGCATGTCACCAGTCACATCACACCTGAGGTGAATTGCAGTTGTTCACATTCAACTGTAGATCTTTACAATGACTTGAAATCCCAGTGGTGCTAGATGCTAAAAATCTTCTGTCTGTCCATCCCCCCCATATTACTGGAGGAAAAACAACCAAGCAAACGGTACAACACAACCAGCTGATGTCTGTGGCTAGCCATGTGATTTATGGTATTACATATTAAGACTTGGCTTTACATAGAAGATGGGAAGAAATAGGGGCTTTTCTGCTCCCCAAATAGCATTCTTTGCCTTTCATTTTAGTTCAGTTGATCTCAGAAGAGATCTTTTAACCAACTCATTAAATCAGTGTCTCTTAACAACACCATTATAATTACGTTAAATTTATGTGCACTGCTTATGTACGTCTCCCCCTGCATCTTTAGGGTTAGATGCCTCAATCTTAGCAGTGGTCCATGCAGATGTTCAACTGGTGATACCTCTTTAGGATGAATGCTCGTCTCTGCAGGACTGAGACAGCATTTGCTAATAGCAGCACAAATGTTTCTTGTATCTAGCTGTGGGGAGGGATAGTAACGAGGCAGTCATTTCCTCTGCTTGCTTCTGTGTTATTCCCAGGACAGAAGTTAATGACTAGCAAACAGCATCGCAGGAGAAAGGGAATGCAGAAGTCCTGCCTGTGTGTATCTGTTGGGAATCCCATATAAAGCTATTCCGTTGAGTTAATTTGATAAATACTTTAGGAATTTACACTTGGGAAATTACAGTATGCTTAATGCCTCTGTGCAACACACAACGAGCTGGGTTTGACTCTTCATCTGCCTTTGGCGGCTTCGGGAACAAAAACGTACCCTCGGTCCGGTTTTCCTTTCCATTTACTGAAGTGGCTTGGAAATGAGATTGAAGGGCCTGCCGGGCAAGCTGGCGTTAGAAATATTTAAAAAGAGTATCAAAGTATAGATGAAAACATTGAGGGAAGGTTTTGAACAAGTAAATGAATAAATATATTGGGTTAAAATGCTTCTAGTCAAAACCAACCCTATCAACTAGAAATACCTGAAGGTTAGATTTCTGACATGGTTATAATTTTTCCTGGACTCACAAGATTACTGGAGTGGTAAACGTAGGTCACAAAGTGTAGTAACAGGAGGTTTGGAACCAGCATTAAAATCTATTTTTATTTTACATTCTGGTTCCTGTATGTTCCCCATCCTGGAAGCTGTACTGTGTGCTTTGCTTTCCTACAGTGAATTTGAGTGAAACCTAAGGTGAGTCAATACAATGGCTAATGAAACCCAGGCGTAAGCATCTATTATAGCTCTGGGTCCTTGCGTGTGGGAGGGAGGCGGGAGGGAACACAGGTCCTTCGTGATTGAGCCTCACTCATCGCTAGCCTGGAAGTAATGGTAAAATGGTAACTCTTTGCCCATCCGCACACTCCATGTAGAGGCGCTTTGGTTTGTCCAGCCCAGTGTAGGAGGTTAAATGGGCAGAAAATGAACTGCAAAATGGAGCTGCGAGAGCGGGAGCAGGAGCGGGAGGCTGGGCCAGAGGCAGCTGCTGGAAACTGTTAGCTCGGCTTAGTTGGGTTGTAAAACTGCTGCCGAAGTGTTAAAATGTCACTTTTTTGGCTTCAGCTGATGCGGAAACATAGAGATTTCTTGAAGTCCTGATTTGCATGTTTTAGCAGTAGCGCGTTAAACTAAGTTAAAGGAGCGGTAGCGGTGGTCTTAGTATCAGTGTATGTGATATATAAGACAATACATGAGAAGCCTTATAGCAACCAGCCACACAATTTTAAAACTTAATTTTTACTCTAAAAATGTGCAAATGAATGCGGCCAACTAATTGGTTTACAGCAACAGCAACAAAATGAGAGGTGTCTCTTTCTCATTCCCTACTTAGCGGTGTTGTCGTTCAAGTTTTCAGTCCAAGTGTCTGAAAAAAGAAAACCCAGCCAGGGACTTGTGTGAATGCTTTCTTGCCATATTCATAATGCACATTTTAGGGCAATACAGATTTTATGGCAATTCAGATATTTTGCAATTAATTAAAGGTAAGGATTGCACGTAACTAGGGATATCTGCTAAATCATCCTCCTTCATAAACCCTCCTCTTCCTCTGCAGCAGCTTCCTAAAGTTAAGCTTATATGGAAAGACTAATGTTTGTTACGGGTATTGGGCGCAGTTTGCTAGATGCATATTTTAGAATAGGCAAGTGAGCAGTGCGAGAGAGCAGGATTATTGAGGAGCTCTTGCCTGTTACGCTGTGGATGTTTTCTAAATGTGCAATTGAAAAGAGTGTATTAGCTAAAAAATCTATAGAGGAGAAAAATCCTTAGTTCTTATTCAAGCAGTGGACTCGAACATTAATATATGTATCCCGCCTCCGCTCTGTTTTCTGGTCAGTGAACTAGAAGGTGCTTGGCCTCTGTCTCCTGCCAGGGTTTATTCGGGATGGGGAAATAAGCACCACAACTGCTACTGAATTCCAGACGTTCAGAAGGGAAAAATTATATGCAAGGCTTAGAGCAATAGTTTTCATATTTATGAATCCTTTAATACAACAGGCAAAGCCAAAATATGCTTCCTGATGATACTTTAGATTCATCCTGTTCTCACATGAGTAAACATTCAAACCCAGAAGAAGTTGTTTAAAAGCAGATATTCACAGATGACTAGAAAGTAGGTATTGGTAACTTCTCCAATGTGATTTCATTTTGTTTTATTTTCTAGGACGGTCACGTTTCTTTTTTTGCTAGGTACAGTTACACAAACAAAATACGATTGATCAAAAGTCACTGGCCAAAGGGCAACTAGTGAGGATGCTCGGAGATATTTGTTCTGCTCTGGAGCACACGCAGGATTTCACAGCAAGCTATTCCAGTGGCTTTAAAATAATATATCAGTAAAACTTAGAAGTCTTTGCAGAGGATGGAGGCTGAATACTGAAGGTAAAATAACTTGCCACCACTTCCAAGGTGGAGGAATGGTAGCTGAGGGATAAAAAAACCACCTGGAAAATACGTTCTGGGGCAACAGACAAACCTTGATTTTTAGGATAGATATAACCGACTTCTGATTGCTCAAGCGGGCTATAAAGTCTCTCTTTCTGTCTGCACCATCTGAAAGCCACAGCTATCCCTGAACCACGTAGCATAAGCTGCTTGCAATTCATCTGCTCTGGAAAGGAGAAGTGCAAATTGACCCCACTGGCATTTAAACCTGTGGATTTAAGGAATATTTTAGTCGAGATTAGACCACTAAGCCATTCCTTCTGGCTATTTAAACAACTTTATTCTAAGAAGGACTCGGGAGTGCAAATATTATTGTTAACTGTACTTGGAGGTAGGAACTGTGTATTTCTGTCGCTGGTGCATTTGTTTCATCAGCCACTTTATTTTTGAAGGGAGAGCAACATGTTGGGTAGGAATGCCTTACGGTTGCTGTGAACTAAGATTTTGGTTATTCCTTTTCTGTTGGATCATTTTTGATCACCAAAAAGTTTTCATCCCCCCTTGGTTATCACCTTTTCCCCCAGGTGTTGGCAAAGGTCTAAGTCGCTCAGAAGCTCCACAGGCAACAGAAGTCTGGGAAGCTTCCCAAGTTGTACTGATGGGTGCAGATCACTCTTTAATCTCCTCACCACAAGTTGGCTACAGCTAATTCGCACGATTTTGTCATATGGAAAACTGTCAGTGACAAATTGTTGCATTCGTTTCACTTATCGCAACTGGGATATAAACTCACATTATAGCTAAGAAGCTAAATGGCTGAACTCCTGGCATCGATCTTTGCCTTATTCGGTATAAGCATTCAGAGGTAAAGGAAAAGAAAAGGCTTCTGAACCTTGGTAAAACTCATCTTTAACTCCTTCAAACATTTTCTTTTTTTTTTTTTTTCTTCCTAGAGCAGCTAGTCTTTTTTAATATCCAAAACACTGTCCATTTGTATACATTTGGTTTTATATTAATGGTAATATTTTCCAAAAATAATAATATACCAAGCAGAGAAAATAAACTGCCTCAAGCATGCAGATAATAATTCAGGAACATTTTTCACTAGGCAGCAACATATTCCTAAAATACCTTTGTGGCATGCTGCCTTTTGTTTTAAATAATTCTCGATATTTCAGTCATTCGGATCCTGCTGTTTGCCTGTTGCTGCAGGGTACGATTTGTAATTTGCTGACAACAGGGGGCAGAGTGAGTTTATGTTTTAAAGGAAGAGAAATCGCTGTCAGAGGAGTCAATGATTTTTTTTTTTTTCCCCAAATGTAAGCCTCATCCTATTGAAAGAGATAATAGCAAGTACTTCTCTGTTTAAATCTGCTGTGCAGAACTTGTGGATGTCTAAGCATTTCAAGGGCTCGGTTGCTATCTTAGATCCTCTTTTATAAAGCAGATAAGGCAGTTAATCTATAAGTTTGTATTTATTTAGGTTGATTCAAAATCTTTTTATTAACTGTTTATTTAATTTTAGCCACCCAATATGGCTCTGGCAAGCTCTCAGCATACTTCTGGCTGCCTTGACTGTCTAAAGAGACTTTTGGCAGGGTCCTAGGTCTGGGATTTGCACGCTTTTTCCATCCTAACAAGCATGCTTGAGGCGCCTAACCATACTTAGAAAATAAAAAAGGAACAAACTTCACTTAACCATGAAAGGAGTAGGAAGGGAATCTGTTGCTGCCGTTATTACCTCTGCACGCCTTGATCTAATTTGGACTTTGATGCTGAAGAAGTGGCAACCTGGTTTCTATTGCACTTAAAGAAAGGCACAAAAGCATCCTACATGGTCTTTGTAATTATTGCTTTCTTTTATTTAAAGTAGTGAAGCACAGCTTTGAGGGTATAGTTGTAATGTTTTTCAAATATTCCTAGTTATCTGACAAGGTAACACGTTGCTTCAGGAGCAGACTGCAATCCTAACTTCATATTTTAAGGCTTTTTCTAAAATTATTAGTTGTTTACTGTGAATTTGGTGCTACAGACCCAAGTTTCATATTAATGCATATACGAACTATCGCCTATGGAAAATATTTGCAGGTCCCATCAGAGCTGTGAATAACCGCTTACAGATAACTCAAGTACTTAATAGTACATAGTCTTGAGTTTTCTTTCTCTTAATGTTGGACTTGGGTTTCTCGATACACCTGATGTATAGTCAGAACATAGACTTCTTGGTTTTTAGCTGACCCCAGCTGAATTATTAGGGGCATTAAGTCAATGGCCAAGGGCAGTCTTCATTTAGAATAAGACATTGGAAATTCCATGTACGTTCTTTATATGGAAATGTTTATACAATATAAACTTCTGCTTAGTAAAGCAACTCTTTTTCATCTGGACAGTCTCTCCATACAATGCATCATGCCAGACAATAGATGAAGTGTTTTAATGGTGGTGAGCAGTGTGTGTGTGTGTGTATGTATATACATATTAAAAATACGTATTTATAGATGTTCAACCACATGTGAAATGTCCTTTCATTTCCTGCCTTTTAAGGGGAGATTGTATCGCATAGCTACCTACCCCCAGTAGGATGTTTAGCTCCCACATTTGAACGCCTCAGAGCTCAGTTTTTGAAATGGGAGGGAGACGAATTGCCTCCATGTTATGAATGGACCAATCTATCCCTTAGAAATTGTAATTAAAATTCGCAGGTTTTGCTACATGTTGCAAAAAATACAGGGAAATCACTTTGAAATGGTGATAGCGTGTGCAGTAGCTGTTTAAAATACTGCTCCTAATAATAAATTCCTGAAGACAATATTCATCTCATGTATAAACTTTTGCATGGTCTCTGTGTAGCAGCGGAGACAGAGTGTTTCCCAAAATAAGTTTTACTGTTTCAAATGACTGCAAATAAAAATTGCAAACATCTTTGTCGTTTGTGCTTACAGACATGTGATCAAAAAGGTCTATTGTAAAACTATTTGTTGTACAGTTGCTTTTAGGGATGAAAGGAAGGCAAAGGCAGCACAACAGAATGCTCTTTCTGTAATGTTTATAATTGTGATGTAAATAATTTAGTCTAGATTATAGTCCAATATTTCCTTCTCACTTGAAAAGAGAAATGGAAACAGCCTATCCCCTTTACCTACCGCATGCACTGTCCAAACGTGGATTCTCTTTATTTAACCGTCAAGTACCCAGCGCTCCGCTTCCCATCTGTGAGATGGCCGCCTTCCTGCATTTCACATCAGTACCCAATACCCAGGTACTTCAGATGCCACATGAACCTTCCTTAAATCGGTGCAATGTGCATTGTCTTGAGCAGTTGGACCAGCTCCTGCAGCTCAGATACCAAAAAAACCCACTGAAGTATTTGAAATAAATATATGCCGAAGTATCACTGACTTTGGCGTGAAATAGTATGTGCTTAGGGATTTCCCTGGATAGGAACGCTTCTCTAAAGTAGGCAAAGTTATCATGTAAGGGACAGCAATGTCCATGCTATAGCTGGAAAGGTTACAGGCGAGCAAAGCCACGCTGGCTATTTAATGCCTAGGTAAGAGCTGCTTGTCCCACAGTTCTCATTCGGCTTTCACCCCAATATTAATTTTGTCCAGGAAATGCTTTCCAGTTTTATACTGCTTTACCGATGCACTGACACACTGAAAATTCAAATGTGGCTTAAAGGTATACACGGTAAGTATTACATTGTAAGCGTAAATTGTCAGAATTGGTTCTATAGAGCCATAGCCATTCACTTGTGTCCTTGATGGTTGTACGTTCAGCTCTGATCGTTTTTAATTCAAAGACAATGCTACGTGAAAAGGTTTCTTATTAATTTGTCACTAAATATTAATGGATTTAGCTCTGAATTTTGAATGCGTGCCATTCCAAACAATTTCAAAATGCAATGTGTATTTTTACTTTTGAAATAGAAATGCCAAATGCGACTAGAGGAAATGGGTGGGTTTATTTCTAGATGCCCAGTGCTGCTTCTCACAAGCTTCTTTCTGAGGAAGACTAGAAAAGTTCTCAGCAAGTTTTAGTAGGACTGGGTGAGAATAGCTTTTGTTTTTTGCTGTTGATCTCGCAGTAGTTATAGATTTGGTTGCCTGTATCATAACCTCAGGTTGGGGTAATTTGAAAAAATGAAGTGCCAGTGGAGTCGCAGGTGAAGTCAGTTACCCATGGTTTTGGTAAGACCTGGTCATGTATTTTTGAGTTTCAGGTGCATCCACAACTTGCTACGCTGGTGATAGTGCAGGGCTGGTAAATGACTAAAACTCCTCTGGGCTTCATTTGCAGTTTGTTATTGCATTGTCTTGTGAAGCTGCAGCTGAATCTGGGTAATACCGACTTGAAAACAAGCAAGCAAGATGGCACTGTTGTCATGGTGTTTGAGAGGCCACTGGGCGCGTCATCCCCTGAACAGAAAGGAGCAGATGCCTTGCAGTGACACACACACAAGAAAGGATTGTCGCTGTGTGTAACTGCAAAAAATTGATCTCGTCATTATGAAAGGTTTACGGAAATTCAGCCTGAGCTTTCTTCTTACCGATTTTCCTCCCGCATACTCTTAACCAATTTTTACCTTCCTCATGACTCGGATGCCATTTCGTTAGTTATTTCCTTGGTCTTTCTGTAGTGGCATGTTGGAAGGTTTGGCTACCCGCACCTGGGATTTTATCAGAAAATATATTGAGGTTTAGGAATAACTTAGTAGGGTTGGTCTCACTCTGTGGGCAAACTGGAGAGGCTGAAGAGGTTGGGGGCATGTTTCCACAGCTTTATTTAGTAGCTTCTGATGAGTTGGCACAGTCCTTTCTTGAAAGGAGTAACTATCTTCATCCGGGATGGAAAACCAGCAAAGGCCAGTTTTGTGTCTGACCAGAGGACGCGGCGTACATTGTATGATACAAAATGTCTCATTCATAATGCTGGGCCTTTCCAAAAATATATTTTATTTCAGACAGTGTTTATTGATGCAGATGTAAGTGAAACTCATAGAATCTGTTTTCACAGAATCTCAAAACAAATACTCCAAATGACTGACTCTGGCATATGTAGGTCTGTAAAATAATAGAAGAAAGCAAACCTTACAATACTACCTATTTTCTTATGTGTGTCTGTGTATAACACTTTCACAGTCAGTAGGTGGTATATTTTATGCTCTTAATTTTCTCTTGCAATACAAAGGCACCTTGCCATTTCTCTTCTACAGAAGTAAATGGATCTTACTCATGGAAGGTGTGCTGGATTCACCATTTTAATTTTTGCCTTTAAAAAGTCAATATTCAAAAAACCGAGAGGCAAAAATAATCTGGTTTTGGTTGCCTAATATGGGCGTGGATATTATTTAATCAGCAGAATAAGTGATTTAATTTCAGGTAAAGTAAGCACCTGTTTGTCTGTTGCTGTACTGCTGGGTTGGGGGATTTTCTCTGTTTTCATTCTTTCCCCCCAGAGGGCCTGACTGCCAGGAAAAATAACCTAAAAGGGTATTAATGTTCTTCTCCGTAAGCTATCAGAGCCACGAATGTGTTTTATTTGAAATGCGTAAGATTCCCTAATGAAGCTCTTGGGCTGTAATAGAGACCAGAGCGCATACATGGGTTTTATTGTGCATCTCAAAGGTAGGTATACGTGTAGTTTATTTTGACCTACTGGTTCTGGGAGCGAAGTGAATGGGACAGCTATGTAAGGCAAAGTCTTAGCAATAGGCCTTCTGTCAAGGGGACTTCGCTTGCTTTGGAGCTGGACCAGCCATCAGTATAAACTGCCGTATGTGAGCGCAGCGGAGGAAAAAATGCATCGCCTCTGCCAGATCTCCTGCTGCAGCGAAAGGAATATTTCCCCCCTTCTGTGCCTTGCTCCATGTTCTATCTTCTTAACAGTTTCATTTCCTTTCTTTTCAACATATCTATCAACAAAATGCTTTCCATCCTTTCAGGCTATTTTTATCCTCTTATCATAGTTATTTCCTTGGGTAAATAGTTTCCTGGCGTTGCTGCTGGAGTACGCTGCTGGGAGCTGGAACGTGCGTTGTGGTACAGTAGGTACGGGCTATGTGGGAGGTGAGAGGCAGCAATCCTTTTCTTTTTTTTGCCTGCTTCAAACAAAACAGCTCCCACGTCAGCAGGATGGTGCCTTGAAGGAAGACAAAAAGAAAAAAAAAAAAAAAAAAGAGGGGGGAAAAAAGAAAAAAACCCTCCAAACCCAAACCAAAAACCCCAGCCCAAACCCCGAAGACCTACTAAATTTTACGGATATAAAATATATTCAAGGAGTCAAAAGGCAGAATAACTATTTTTTCCAGTTTGCCTAGCTGTGCATTCAACTGCATGCTCTCTGCTGTTTTTCAGATATATTTTTTCCCCCTGCAGTTGATTTAGAGTGACAATGCCTCTTATCTAAGTACCTGCAGGGAGAAGGTTGCACGGCATGGGTGGAGGCTGTAGCATGGACCTTTGATTCCTGTATTTAGAGATCCTGATATTTTGTCTAAAAAAAAAAAACAAAACAAAACAAAACAAAAACCAAACACAAAAACCTGTGTAAACAAGTGGGGACCGAAAATCTCTACTATGCACAGCAGGAGCATGGAAACCATGGTACCTGTTGCTCAAGCTCTTACAAGCATGTGAGCCTCTAAGTGCCTCCTTATGTGCCTTTTGTTGTGAGTGTATTCCGACTTGGTCTTTTCAGCTCAATTATTTTTGAGGGTTTTTGCATGCTGTTCTATCCGCGAGAAAAGGAATAGTTTCCCCACATACCTTCTTTGGGGGATTTTTATCGAGATTCCCTGGGAGCATTTGTTCTGCTTTCTTACTGAGGTTTACTGAGTTTATAATCTCTCAAAATTTAATAGGGATGTGGAGGAGAGAATCACATAGATGTCTCTGCGCATGACTGGAATGAGCAGTTCTTGAAGTCTTGAAAGATTTTCTAGAAAATGCCATCATTTTCCCTAGATTTTATAAAAGCTCAATACATTAAGAGTAGCAGAGCAGTGTACTGATTTAAAAGAATGCATATCATATATCAAGCTACTATGTAAAGGGAAGAAAAATATATAAGCACTTTTTGAGTCTCTTAAAAAAAAAAACCCTCACTTTGTTAGGGTTTAAGTTAACACTGAAATGCATTAGCTGTGTGGCTTCTTAGCATTAAATTGGAGTAAAGGCATTCGACTCATTTCTGTTACTGGCTCATTTCTTGTGCACGCCGTAGTAAAAATTTTCAATTTAAAATATTAAAAATACTCTTAACTTCCTTAAACACACAGAAGACGACCTGAAGAAATGCTAACTGATAAGCTTCCTTTAAGAGAGAAGCAAGTTTTTTAGGTCCTCTGTTGTTGAAAAGGACAGCCTCGAAGTGAACATAGACTCCTATGTAATACAAGCGTTAAAATTGTTGAATTAGAAATCCAACCTTTATTGAGTCTTAGATCAGTCTTGTGGTTATTCAGCCAATCTTGGTATTTCTTTTTTTCACCCCCTATGTTTCTAGTCAAACAAATGTCCTGGGCCAATTGAAAAATAGATGGGGCAAATGCTCTTCAGAACTTGTCTGGTAACTTCCTTGGAGCTGCAAGAGATATCGTATTTGATATTAAATGCTGCCTGTGAAAAATGAGTTTCCAAACTGGAAGGCGTGGGTCCAAGTGAGATCACAGAAGCTAGGAGTGGAGTTGTGAATCTGACAGGAGTTAATTTGATCGTGGTAGTATTTGAAATAATTTGGCTGCAGAAGAGAGTTACTCTTGAGAAAAATTAAAAATTAGATCTCTAACTTATGTTAACTTCAATGAGAGTTTTGTTATTCAGCAAACCGTGGTTGCATTGCTGTAGTGAGATACTGCTTCTCCATGATGATAGTCAAGTGTATCCATATTTAAACTGCAACTTTCGTTGTATTATTACCTTAATTTGTAACTTGATGTTAACTTTGGAAATGTTACGTCGTTAACCTAAGGAGCTGCTACGACGTAACTGCAGTTCCCCCGTTTTCAGGGTTCAGCTGGATCTATTCCCACATTGCGAAGAATTCCGTTGCTGTTTGTTTTTCCTTTCTGCCCCTCGATTCATGCCTTTGAGTTATGCTATGTTCCTACTATTCAAAATTAAGGCTTAAACCTCACCTTTATATTTGATCACAGCATTCTCATATCCATTTTGTGCTTTTTTTATTGGATTTTTAACAATAGGTTTCACTTACTAATTTTGTCTTCTATTCTTCTAGATATAATAGCATGTATTACCTGGCTTGACTTAATGAAATAATGATCGTTACCTAAAAATAACTCTTCAGTGGAAATGTCTAGGTATCACTTCTTTGCCTTTAGGCTCACTTGCATTTGGTGCCTTTTTTTTTTTTTTTTTTTTTTTTTTTTCTTTTGGCATTCCGGTAAGTTAAATGTATTAATATGTTAGAAATACAAACCATAGCATTGTCCTTGCATGTTTTTGATTGCAATAGGATCATGGCTTTGAAGAATTACTACTTGTAAAATTACAGTGCTGTAACTGGCAGTTGCTATTAATTAATAATGAGTGTTAGGAGTAAGAGGATCCTCGGTCTGTACTGTCGTGTTCGGTTCACAAAATCTCTGCAGGTAGGTTAGGGTCAAATCTGGTTTTCCTATTGATCTCTTTCTAGCGCAAGTACCGTTAAGGAAAATGTAGGCTTGCTTGTCTCTTGCTGCCTCTTAGGGCTTCGGTAGCACGTAACAGCTTTGGGAACTCAAAGCTTTTATTTTACATCCTTAAGCAGGTACTGCTATACTCTTCCTAGATCAAGCCTGTAGGATATTATGGATCTTTAAAGAAAATGTGTGATACTCAGTGGCAAGAAACCACAGTTTATCTACAGCAAGAATTTTGGATATTACAGAGCTTCTCATTGCATTGAGCACCAGATCGCCACCCACGTCCTAGCCCCAGGAGAAATCAAAGACGATTTTGAAATGCTGTTGTGTAAGCTGCGTCTGAACATCTGCCCCTTGTTCAATTTGACTAACCTTGAAATATCAGTGGGATTTTTTTCTGTCAGGTGACTAAAAGCTTTGCTTGTGTTTTTACCTTTTTACTCATACTCGGGTGCTTTGTCATGTAGACTAGTTTGTATTTCATACCACAAAGGATTCTCTGCATCTGATATTTGACCTGAAAGTGTTACTGAAGGCAACTGGTAAACTTCCAAATCTACTTCCCAAACGCATCCTACAACTCACAGCGGTCACCCGCATTTTCACATCATGAAACACGTGAAGCTAAAGTGTAGTAAGAATCAAATTAACTAGCAAAACTCTGGGGAAACTGGATATTTCTTTTTATTTTAATTTCAGCATTAATCCCACTCTAAAACTCTAATTATGCCAGTGCTTGTAACTAATGGAGGCTAACTTACCAACTTTATCAGTGTTTTGCACGAGCACGTGTCTCTTATCTAGGGTGTGAAAAACAAATGACACTTGTTTGGAAGAAAGCTGACATTATTTGTACCATGGGGTATCAGTTAAAGCAGACTCTTTTAAATCTGCTTTGTCAAGTGGGGGAGGGCAGCGGGTGAAGAGAAGAGGAAACAAGATTCAGCTTTCTCTTTGTTAAATGCATTGCCTTAATTCCACCTCGGAAATCTAAACAAATGATGGTACAGCCACCATTGTTCATAAAAAAGCAGTGAGGTGGAACAGGAGATTGCCAGTCGCTGCTCTAGCGGTTAAGATGCTTACCCAGCATGCGAGAGAACCTGGTTTGGATCCCCGTCCTCAAGTGATGAGGTACGAACCTGCATCTCTTACTGGAGTGTTCCAAAAGCATTCGGATGCAGTGTTCAGGATAGGGTTACCTCAGCATCTTCTTTTCTACAGCCTTGTAAAACAAACAAAAATCTTAGTGCTCCTTGGCACGAGAACTTACCGCCTCGCCTCCAGGTGAATGCCGTAGCCAGCAGACACTCGAGTCACTCGCTACCTTCTGCCCAAAGCCTGAGTAGGAATTTTGTACAAAATGAAATACTGTCAACAGAAGAGGAGCCACCTTGGCATGCCGTAAGAGCTAGCGATTGCAACGTTCAGCAGGCTCGTGCAAGGAGAGAGTCTGAAGCACGATGCTGCTGTGGAGTCCCAAAACCACTACGGCATCACTTTTCATTTTCTAGATTTGCCCGTGAAAAAACGTGTTTTTTAATTTATGCTGTTTAGTATATTCAATTCAAACTCATTATCAGGGATGGCTTAACAAAAATTAGGCTTTAATGGAGAATTTATTTGCTGAAAAAATCGTGCAGCTTTGATAATTGGAATTTTCCAGTGATCATTAGGTAACATGTTTGTGGCAATGAGAAAGTCTGTGAAATGACTCAATTAACCAGTTTGTCTTTCTGGCACTGATATTGGCTAATGTTTTCTCAGTTATCGGAAAATCTACATGTATCTCAGCTGTGGGGTGAAAGAGCAGCACTATGTACGAGGATTGCAACTTGAGTCTTTCTATTTAAAAAATTGTCAAGAAATCATGGATAAATAGAAAAATCCTATTGTAAACGGAGCATATTGGTGCATCAGGTGTTCTTAACTTCTTAGCACTACAGGAAACACTACAGAAAACAGTATCAGTGCTTAGTAGAAAAATGTCTGCCAGTACCTGAACTGGTATATTTACTCTTTAAAATTACTAAGACCCAAAGTTTTGTGGTTCAAGACCAAACTTCTGATTTGGAAGCAAAAATTATTTGTACATCCTATTGACTGCCTTTGTAGCAAAATGAGTGGTATTGTTATTAAGCTGCTCCATTAGCACTGAGTGGGTTTTTTTGCCTTTGTTTATTAGCAGCAAGTTGTGGAAAATCAAATTAGCAACAATTCTGCTTCTGGCTAAGAAATTAATTTTGAAGTAAGTGGGTAAAGACTATAGTAACTTGAGCCAAGTTATCATGAGTCATTTCAACCTCCCGTGTGGATTCCAAGCAAAATACCATGTAAAAGAAGCATTACAGTTATAGGGTAGAGATTCCTAAGGTTCCTTACCAGACCAAAGGCAGTAATAGAGGACTTACACAAATGTACTGTAATATTAAAAATGTAAATGGTGATCCTCCGGTATGTGTTTTCAACACTTTTAACTGACAACTCTCATTTGATTTGGCAATATATTAGCAGTGTTTAATCCCAGGTACAATTTAGCAAGAAAGATGCCAACAGAGAGGCTGGGCAAACAAATTGTTAAGGTTCCTGGTTGCCATCAGTGTATTTGTTTTCAAAGTAGGTCTCTTAGTCTGCGTCCCATCACAATGTCCTCAGAAGACCTTGCTCTAGTTTGTTTTTTTGGTTTTTTTGGGGTTTGTTTTTTTTTTTTTTGAAAAGCTTTGGTATGTGTTCTTCCCATGATACATACAGGTATTTCCATTAGAGTCAATCAATCAACACCAAATAACAAATGCTTTTACCATTAATGGGAGCAATGGGTGTGCCGGGAGGACAGAACCGTGCATGTAAAGGCAGCATAAAGAACAGGAGAAAGCGCTGTGGGGTGTTTGCTGTTGGATAATACCCCGGGCAAGTCTTGTGTTGGATTTGTATGGTTGCCTTTTGAGATGGAGCCAGATTAGGGGGTCATAAAATGTCCAGCTTGTTTTCCCGTTATGGACTTTGCCAGATAATGGAAGTGGGAACAGGGTACTGCTTAAAATATATAGGGATGGGAGGAAGAGAAAAGAATAATTCATTTAAGAAACATCCCATCTTCTTCCATTTATCAATATAACATACCAGATGCATATTTTCAGCACATTCCACCTGGAGGTATTCTGCAGTACTTGGTAGTTTAAATAGCAATTTCTGCTTTTCATGTAGCAGCAGTCAGCTCTAGTGTATTTGCATATCTCTAATTTAAGCATAAGGAGATGTGTAATTAGCTGGTAACACTACCTGACTCTTTATGTGAACCTGTCATTGATAAAAGTCCGTGACACACAGAGACCAATAAATGTCTGTCTATAAGTGATGTTCAAAGCTGAGGGAACCTTACCTCTCATGTTTTTAACTTGCTCTGTCTTTTAGCTTTTGAGGCTGTCTCAGCTAGCTGGAGAGTTCAAGACGAGTGGCAGGGATGGTTGTGTATTTCTTGCGTTGCTCTGGCACGCAGCTCACCACGAAAAGACGTGGGCATTTGCCATAGCTGCTGCCTTGGCAGCAGCTGCATCCTAAGGTGTTTGCCATTCATTGTACGTGGCCCTCGGCTTTGGTTTGCTTCCTTCATGGTGGGGGAAGGGGGTGACGGGTAGAGCCAAGTAACTATTATACATATTATTCTACTAAAAAAAGTGTGAGTAAACCATATACCCAGCATGCCATCCGATATGGCCCAGCTTGCCACACGGAGGCCAGCCTATGCGAGATGTTTGCTGTATACTTGGCAGACCTGATGGGTGCATGGAGTCATGAAGAGCTCCCGTTGCCACCTCCAGCTAACTCTTGCTGTGCGATGTTTAGTGGTGTAAACATGTGTGGGTCTTGCCACAGTAAGAGACGACTTAAAATATGTAATTGATGAATCTGTGGACATCTGCACAAGTAGGGACCATAAACTGGGGACTTGTGTGTTGACAGCTCTGAGTGATGGCCTGTTTCATCTGCTGCTTTGTACCCGTGCCTCCTTCCATCAAAGCCCAGGTGGCTGGGCCAGGACAGCGTAGGTGTGGGAGAGGATCAGCCCCGTGAGGAGGGGTTTATGCATATGCTGCTCTGCTTTGCATACGGTGGGTTATTCTTCCAGTCATGTAATTTTCTTCTATTTTCTTTCAGCTGAGAGACTCCCTTAGACATGGTTTGAATTAGTGGGCACTTCAGCTTTTCTTTGACAGCAGTGAGGTGCAAGCTTAAAAGTACCTAATTATATGTCCTTGGGATTAGAGGACTCGTATATACAATTCAAGTGCCATTTACGCCCCTCAGAGTTTGGCCTGTTTCCTTTAGTTACGATTCCTAAATGGACATCCCTGACAAAGTACATGTGCAATTTTCTTAGCCTAATTTGTAGTTGGTTGCTCAGCATCATTGGTGCACAAAGGAGAAATAAATTGGTGTTCAGACAGTGAATGTTTTATTTTTTGCAGTCGTTACTGCAGCATTCAAACAAGTCCCTGTCATTTTATTTATACCGAAGTGTTTTGTTTTATTAAGTATTCTTTCAAAGAGGTAATAAACCTAGTGATAGAGTATGTATATTTTTTAAGTTATCTGAGGCTAATGGGTTTTTTGTTTAAAAAATGTGACCTTAGGAAACAAATTTCATGTATACTAAGAACTTTTTTATTGAGTTTCACTGTATAATACTTTATCTTGGCGAAGAAAACTCTACAAGATTAGACCATATCTTTTAACTATGTAACTTCCAATTTTAAAAAGTTACAGCAAGTATAGTGGGGTTTTTTAAAGAAACTGCTATTTTCCATTAAAATGAGGGTAATTTTATTAATATGTTTATCTTTACTGTGAAATTTTTGAATTAATTCCATTGACCAGGTGAATAAGAGTCTTTTCTTAGTTAGGTTATTTAACTCTGGTCTCAAGTGAGGAAGAGATTTCCTGTGGAGCTCTTTTTTGATTCATGTCAAGCTGAAACTTCATCTGAATTTCAGGTCCTTTTCTTTTCTATTAAGCAAACACTTGTGCATTGTTTCACTTGTATAGTTTTATCATGAACCTCCCTTGAACTACACATGGATGACTTGAGCAGAAATCTCACACATGACAAATATCTGTTAAAGACTGTAAGGAGTCCTGTATAATCTTACATAGCAAATTCTTAGAATGGGATATACTGTATGAGGGGAAAAAAGTCACTGGTTGAGGCTAAGGATGACAGTGTTGCCACGAATATTTTAACTAAATTCACAAAAGAGAGTTCTTATAGCCCTTTCCCATTAATTTCTTGCTAGTTTAGAACTAGTGACAGATATCGCTGTTTTGTGCCGTTCACAGCAAATGAAACATTGGTCTAGAAAGGTTTTTCACTTGGTAGAAAAGCAAACGTTTAGAAAAGTGAATTGCAATTAAAAAAGCCCCACCCAAGCAACCAAAAAAACGATACCCCCCACCTCCAAACTGAGAGTATCTTAAGCACAAAAATCTGATTCCTGCTGAGAGCCTTTTTCAATAAGCTTAAATGATGTAGGTTCAAAAGATATGCTGTGGGCTCTGATGAATGTTTTGTAAATTTATCACAGGTTAAAATTTCTGTGAGTAGTTCAGATTTACTTGCCTTTTTTTTGTTCTCAGGACAATAAGTCCCTATGGGATAGAGCAGCATTATTAATACCTTCAAAGGCATATGTTGGCTTTACCAGGCTGCCAGGTGGAGTGAGGGAAGAAGGGATAAAAATCTCTTCTTTTTTCCTGTTTTCTTCCTTTGTCTTGCTTAATGGGCCACATACGTTTCAAATCAATTTTGCAGATGTAAGTTTAAAGAAAAATACACATTCAGAGTATTCTTCAACTATAATTAATAACAAGCATCATGAGTCATTTATTGGTTGCAAAGGCATTGAGACATTTATTAATGTCACATTTTACTAATGATTTAAGAAAGGATAACTTAATAGCTCCGAGTTATGACCCATAGAGGCTATTGACTCGTTTAGTATTTTGTAATGTTGACTTGAGTGGACTTACGTAGTGTTAAACGCTCTGGCCTGGATCTGATAGAATATTCATACACGTGCTTAATTTGGGAAGCTATGGAGAGGCTTAATCCTATTAACACATGTGTGATTGCTGCATTTGCTATGGGACATCATGCAGTCATAATTGGAAGGCTGTTCATTAAGCATATTTCATTAATATATAATGAGCGCCATAAATACAGTGACCTTTGAGATAATTGTCCCTTACATGTTTTGATTCATTACTGCATTTTCCTCATGTTTATTCATCAGGCATGAAAATGTAAGAATTTCTTAGCTTTCTGATGCCTAACAATATACCATGTGTTTTATGGTAACTTGTAAGGGATTTTATAGAGAATCTTCTGCTATCTCTGATTTAAATACAAGAAACGAGAGAAAGATGGAATTAAGCACTTCAGTTAGCATAGCACTGACTATCCATCACTTCTTTAGGAATTTAAATGTAAATATGTGACCAGACTTCATATTCCTTGCAGACATGTAGATTCATGTAGACATACCCCAGCCTAACCTGATGCTCTCTGCAGCTTTCCCACTGATTCAAGAAGAGCACCATCAGCAGAAGGCTCACAGCACCTCTGCTGCTGCTGGGGTGAATATTGTGGCCTACGCTTCGCTCGGTGCTGCTGATCATTATCACGCTGGTTTAAAGCCAGTTTGGGCATGTCTACGTGAGCTGTCGTCACAGCTGATTGCCAAGGCAGACGTTGTACCCAATTCCCATATTCCGGTTTAAATTGGCAGATGTGTATGCTGTTGCGTATACTGAAAAAGTAAAAAGGCAAATCGATATTTCTAATACTTAAATTTATAAAATAACAGTTGAGGTGTGATCCTTTCAATTTAAATCATCCTCAAGCCATTTGCAAAGCTGGTTCAATTTCCTTCAGCTTTCTTTTTACATGGCACGCTAAATGCAGAGTCTTCTTAAGATTTTGAGGTCAAGTTTAATTTTACTGTCTGAAAATAATTTAAGGATATTAAGAATTTTTTTTGTTTTCTGATGAGGGTTAGAGATGACATGGAATAGCTGAAGAACAAGGTCTGTCAAGTACCTGAGGCACGTACATAGTTCATTTAGAGTAAACATTCAGTTGTGATAGAAGTGTTTCTATCCATAAGCAATACTCAGTTGCTTCCTCTTAAAATCAAATTACGATGAAGCAAACCTAGAGGGCGTGTTGTTCAATTTGCTGTTATAATGGCCTGAGTTATAAAACGAAGCTTCCATTTTCTTTTTCAGACCTTTTTGTATTAAGCTTACGTGTACCCAAAGCAGGGAAATGTTTTAATCAGAAGCCCAAGAGCCCTTTTTATTTCCACTGCCCCAACAATCTGAATCATTTCCAAACTATTGATCGATAGTAGATCTCATTGTGTTAAATCACTATGTTGACTTTTTCTAATGGAGAAATTACCCTCCTCATGCTCTGATTCAGCAGCCGCTTCTAATGCACACACATTCCCTTAATTCAATTCTCTGAAATAAAAGGGCAGCTCTGTTGGTGAAGGTTTTATGTCTGTCACTGTGGTCTTGTACTGATGAGCTCTACGAGCAACTTCAGCTCATGGAGTGCTTTGAAATAATCCCTGGAAGTTGTGCTTCCCTCTTTGCATGAAGCGCTTTGGTGAGCAACGAAGTGGCATATGATCTATTTTTATTTGTAAATGCACCCGTAAAACTCATCTAGAGGAGCAGTATCAAGTTGTTAAGGACACTGTCTGTCTGTTCTCTGCTTGCCTGTGGCTGAGCGGAGCCCTAGTCCTTTGTATGCCTATAACTTCTGGAAAGGTTCTTCAGCCTTTTGGAAATCTTGTGGATTTCAAGTTACTACACCAAGGAAGCAATCACAGGAACAAGAATCAAGAGGATGTTGTTGCTGCTAATTGGGTTTTTTCTAATAGAGTATATGGCTAAAATGTTAAGGGACAGTATATTAAATTCTAGTGTACCACGAATGAGAGAAACCCAGGATGAGAAAAAAGGGAGGTAGAGGGACAGAATCCACAAAAGAGCTGGATACCTTTCATGAGTCTCCAATCTTATTTTTAACTATATTTGTACCTAAAGTAAGTTCTTGTAGTCTTACTAACTTCCCTTTCCGTCTGTTACCCTTGCCCCCAAAAAAAAACCCCCCACAAAACCACAGAGCTGTCTTGCTTTTAGTTCACCCAGTATAGGAGCCTTGCCCTTCTTTCATTATTGTTTTTTGCGAGGCTTAATCTGAAAATCCATCACATTGAGCCCGTGGAGGCTTCTTTTAGAGAAGAAGAATAGTTATCAGGTTTATGATAATCTGTTCCAATGTGAATAACTTGCATTGCAAGAAACGAAGATGATATTTTGACTCATAGGACCAAATCCTGACAGGCAAATGGGTTCAGGTTGGCCTTTAATCTGAACACGGTTGTCTGCACTGTCTGGCCCCTTCGGCCTGTCCCTGTGTTGGTGACTAAGACAGTGATTCTGCTTTTAGTGAGAATAACAAACTTTTCTCAACAGCAATGACTTCAGAGATATTCCAAGAATACTGTTTTTGTGGTGGGTTTTTTTTCTGCATGTCATTGTATCTACGAGAAGGTCTGAATTTTCAGCAAATAATCATTAAAATGATGTTCATTCTGCGCCTGCCTTAAAATGCTGATTCATACCCAGACTTAATGAGAGTCTGGATGCAATAAATGGACAGAAAACTGCTGGAAGCTGTAAGTGACTGAGATGGACTAGCCTAGCCTAGAGTTTCCTGCAGTAAGAAGAGAATTTTCCATCTGAATCAAGGAGGAAGAGAAATACGAGTGAGAGGACATGTTGCATCCTTTATAGAGGAAGACTCGGAAGTCAATCCCATTTTCAAAAATCAATTTGCTACACAGTATCAGGTTACACCATATCTTTTCTAGGATTTTGCATCTCGTGAAGGTAAATGTTCACTCTTTCTTTGTTTTCGGAAGTCCATATTCTTAGATGAACTTTATCACGCGTTCTCGCAGAATAGCAGGTTTCAGTGTCTCAGAATAAACCTTTATGGTATCTTTTTACTGGTGGTGATAGTATTTACCAGATGGAAGTGATTTAGAAGTCTAGAGCAGATATGAATTGTTTTGAATTTGAGTATCTTCCCATCAGAAATTTTTATCCCTTAAATCTATTTCTATGCTAATATATAATCTGTTGGTACACAAATAATATGGCATTTTTTTAATGCCATCATTATTAAAGTTTCTATCAGTGTTTTATGGTTGATGGAAAACTGGCAGAGCTAGATCTGGCATAGCTAGACCAGTTTAAACGATTATCAGTTTGCATGTTTGGCATTCTTGGCCTGTTAAGTGTTGTATTTTACACTTAATGCTTCAAGATTAGCATGATAGATTAGTGTGCTTAGTTAAATGTTTTTACAGTTTATGCTCTTATTAACTGTGAAATGCGTGTCTTTTTTTCTTGATGGATGTCACGTCACAGTAATACCTAAGCTTGTAAATCAGACGTTGCTTTATGTTGTGGTGGTGTTGGGTTAGAATCAATTTCAGAAGAAAAGTACTGAGAGATACATATATATCTAAATGTCAGGAAGGGCAAAAAAATCCTTCTGCGGACTTGTGATATAAATTCACAAACCACTGTCATCTGCCTTGCAAACTTTGTTACCGTAGCATTGTCCATAGACATGATTAAATTTAAAATGAAGGAGCCTGGCAAGGCCAAGAGGCATCAGAGTTCAACAGACAGCAAGAGCTTATGCATCCTTATGCTTAACACCAGAATGTTTGAAACTCGAGATCATGAAAGAGCAGGGCTGTAGAAGGGTACAAAGCTTCTGTTTGACTCTCGACCTGAAGGCTGTACGTGATCTCATACGTATGTGTTTGTGTACGTGTGTGCATACAGTATCTGAGAGTGTGGGTGCTATCTATGGTACTATATACAAGAACAAATTCTGAGATATATATACATAGACACTATGCAACATCTGTGTTTCTTTTTCAATCCAGACTCTGGAATATAGTGTCCCTTGGAAAGCAGCTGGAGGCAGTGAGAGAATTTTGGATGGTATTTCCTTCAGAGTTTTTTCCTGGATGCTCTGGATTCCTCGGTTTCTTCTCATGCCGACGGTCTCTCTCATTACTGCTAGTCAAGTGATAGAATTGTAGAATGGATATATATATATATTAAAAAAAATCTGCAAAGATGTATTTGTATAGTTCAGAAAACTAAAGGCTGTGCTGTACCTTGATCTTTTAATATCGTCACTAAAATGTCAATTCTCTTCCAATGAAAAGGGTCATCAAATCTTTATTGCCAACCATCTGTATAACTAACTGATTTAGTTATGCATTTCACAATTTTTCAGAGATAACCTCTGGCTTGTTTTGTGCCAGCTCTGAGCTGATTAAGCATGAGGCAGATGCAACCCAAAACTTACATACAGCTGCATTAGCATATTATTGTACCTGAGCTCGTAAGCCAAGGCTCTTAGCTTTGAACTTCAGCTGGCTCAGGCAGATATGGCTCTAAACATAAGCTGAATATGAAACGCAAACACTGATAGCATAAATCTCACCCTGTGGGGCCTCGGATCACTCTGTACTCTTTTAAGTGCCAAACACATAAAATTTTTATGTCCTTCAAAAAATCTTTTTTAACCAGGCCTGATTCCGATGTTCACCTCAAAGAATATTACTAAATACAAGTTCAATAGCAATTCTGAGTGTGAAATAGAACAGGAAACATTGGTTGCTGTGCATGTCTTTCAAAACAGAATTATTGAATGATTGAGTAATTGCGCTTCTGCACTAATAATTACTGAATTATTAATACCTTTAACAGAAGACAATGCTACAGATAACAACTCTTGCTTGTGAAAATCTCTACCATGTAGCTTATAGTTAGAAGACCGTGGTAGGAGTCTGTGGATCTCCTCATTCTACACGTTCGACACCTTGTCGTTAGATGTCTAGAAGCTGTCACTAGCACCTGAAGAGGCTCCATTAGAACCTCATTGATACCCAGGCTAATTTTAATTCCTCTCTATTGTGTAGAAAAAACCGTTAGTTTAGGTTAATACTAGAGCTCTCTGAGACACTTTCAAAATAACTCAGGCAAACAGTTCTCATAAATATATATATTTTTTCTTTTAGCAGTGATTTTTTGCCCTTTTTTTTTTTTTTTGTTAACTAAAAATAGATTTTGATGTCAATATCTTCCTCAGACTGAGGAACTAAAGATCTTAGTTACAAGGTTAGGTCCTTAAAAGGAGCAGATAAATTCTCTAATAAGCGTTGCGTGGGTAGGTATTTGTAAGCTACTTTTTCAAATACCACAGTGAGGGGTTTTGTGGAATTGTATACTGTTGTTTTCTTTGCTCTCTCCATTCTGTTTGCCCTCCTCCTTTCCATTCTCCTAAACAGTAATTAATGCCTAGGATCAGCATGGTTGCTGCTGCCATGAGAATATACTGCAGGAGGAACAAAAGAATGACGTACGCTTTGAAAAGGAGCCAGATAGTGAAAAATTATTACAGCCTTCTTAATTACGGGCTTTTCAGAGCAGCAGGTTTAGTTTTGCATCACTTCAAAAACTAATCATTTCATGGCTTTTTAAAAACAAGATAACAAAAAGAAATCTGATGTACATTATAAAAAGAACGGTGATTATTTTTTTAACGTAATATCTGGAAAAGTTTAGGCTGTAGAATGGCTTTAAATAAATCATTTCATAAAAGAAACAAATATCACTTAAAAATACAGAACATGTGATTCACCATTTCCCCTTGGCTAGAGATGTTTGTTCGAGACCGGGTCCCCTGCTGCTGTCGCAGTCATTACCTTTGATTTCAGCGGGAGCAGTAGCAGGCTGGGTTGGGGCAGCAGCGTTTACCTACCGTCTTCGGAAGCGGTCTTCGGTCCTTCCCACCTTATTTAGCAAAGGGGCAGTATTAGTGCTTGGGAGAGGAGGTTCTCTGTCCTCTTCTGAGGTCCGTGTCTGCTCATCAGGCAGTGCGTAAGGGGGCTGACTGCTCACCGCATCCCTCTTGTGCTCAGGTTTATGTAGGGTTTGCGCAGTTTCCATTTCTATTAGAGCATGGCTGTCGGAGGTCTGCTAGGGCATCATAGCCAGCTGATATAAGTTACAGCAGCTTGTTCATCTTCCCTTCATTTCAGGGGATGCTCAGCTGCACTGTGGCTTGTGTGCAGAGAGCCTGTCCAGAGTGGGACCAGCCTGAGCTCAAGGAGAACCTGCTGAGGCTTTCTGCTCCTCTCCTGGCCGTGCCTGTGTTAGGAGCAGCTGCTGTCCCTGCACAGCTGCCGGTGCCTCTCGGCTCGCGCTGCCTCGTCCTCCCAGAAATAACCTTTCCTTCGGACTTGCAGGTGGAGTGGGACATGACTTCTCAGTTGTCTATCAGATACTCTTCTTTTCCTAAGTGCTTAGTCTTCATCCCACCCAACAGACAGGCCAGCATGGGTATTAAACTTGCTAGGAGAATTGCTTTCCAGATTAGAAATGCAAAAGAGGAAAAAAAAGGTGCAATTCTTCCAATATAATGGTTCCCAGGTAGAGCTATGCTGTTCAGCCAGATTAGAGATTGTACCTGATCGTTGTTGAACATGTCTAACCTAATCTTCTTGAGGTGGACTCTTAGGCATTCATACGTAACCCTTTGTCCTGAGTCCACCATCAAAGCCATGAGCTGGCAATTTTTGTGTCTCCCTAATGGAGCAGATGTCAGCATGATAATGCTGAACACACATAAACACATACTATGCGCACACAAAATCCCCGTGGGTCTGTATTTGCTATCTCATGGATTAGGTACAACTGATCAACCTAAACATGCCTTGGTGCATTAGGTGCGCCTTTTGCATATACCCTGTTTTTTATTTTTAAAACCAGTTGTTGACATGGAACATCTTCAGTTATCCTCTCTGTCCTCTTAGCAAGCAATGTTAAGCCTTATCGTTATCTGAAGATGGGTTTTAACAAGTCTTGCATTTGCTAATATCTGAATCCTAAAGTAGCATTCGTCTTCTATTAAAAAAGATTAATGGAGCACCTTCACTATCATCAAAAGCTGAAATTTTGCTGTGCTGTTTCACACAACCTGCTTGGAGTTCTGCAGGCAAGCATCATATCAAGTATGAAACTCCTGATTTTTCTTTTAATAATACCATTTAATATTGATTACCTGATCAGATTGATGGTGTGCACCATGATGTAAACTGAATAGGATGTATTTCAGAGACGAGTTGGTTCCAAATTTGTTCTAAAAATGATGGAAATTAAATTATCTGTGAGTTGATAGGGTCTTTATTTTGATAACTGTTTTAATTGAGGGATTTTGTCCTATTTAGTATTAGCACCTGAAGAACAGTTTGCTAAACGTTGGATGAGTATGGAGGCAGTTCAATTTGTATTGGATAACTTCTCTCAAGGCTTTTCAGGAAAGGTTTCTATTAAGCAGGTTTCTAGGGAAAAAGTAGGTAGGCTAGACTTCCAGTTTCTGATATTTCTATGGTGAAGGACAAGAAGGGGAAAAACCTAACCAAGTATCTCAGCATTACTCCTTAAACATCACGAGAAGAATAAAATTGCAGCGTTTGTCCTGTGCCTCTGATGCATTTTTTTTTTTAATCTAAACATTGGTTTTAATAGCTCTGCATCTTGTTAGCTACTTTTGTCAGCATCGTGCACGTTTTCACGTACAGGGAAGCCTGTATTTCCCTTGTACTGAATGTGTAAAATCTCTTATTTACCCTGAGCTTACATTAGGTGAATGTCATGATAGTACTAAGGCACTTCCACACTAGTTCTAAAATGGCAGGTTGATTTACATGTTTATTTTTATGATATTGAGAGAAAAAGTAGTTAAATACCACTATTTTATATGCAAGAAGGGAATACTTTGTATGCTTCGCTTCTGTCATGTGAAAGTCCTTAAGTGGCTTTTGGCAAGTAGATAACTTAGAAAGAAATTGCTTTAGTGACAGAAGTGTTTTGAAAATAAACCTTGAAAGTGAGAACATGAAACCTGTAATTACCTAATGGAAGACTCAAAAGGTTTTTAAAAGCAAAACAAAACGTAAACACTAGAGTTGCTGCAGTTATCTGACCTCTCCACATGCTGGGCCATATCTATATATTGTGGATATGGAGGGCATGATTTTCCAGATTCCCATTAGCTGCAAAATGTTCTGGGTGAGGCACTGGGATCACACAAACAGTGGACAGCACTTGCACAGAAAACATGTTTGCTTCGCAGGTAGCAGAATTGTGGAGGCAAAGCATTTCTTGAATTTAGTAATTTCTTTCTGAATGTCTTTATTGCTCTGGTATTTTTCAGTTTTTGGGCCTTTCTGCCAGGGATTGGGGCATGTATGTCACGTGAGAGCCTGATGCGTTGTCGTACACAAGGGTTTTATTGTGGCTAAATGCCTACTGAATGCTCGGCCTTGGACTGGGACAAGCTACGGCTGCTGGTAGTACTTGGTATGCGAGTGTCAAACCCGTGTTCTTCACAAGGGCTTGCTGACGGTACAGTTTCAGTCTTGTTAAAAACAGGTTGCAAAAGATCTTTCTAGTGAGAACAGTTTGGGTCACAAGTAAAGGAAGGTAAAGATCACCGAGATCTCTAGGACTCTGGTGTTAGAAGAGATCTCCCACAGCCCACTCATCCTCTTCTTTGACACTTTGGCTGCAAATTTACAGTCCTTTCTTGTTGTTCATGACTGTGGCTCTCCAGTATGCAGCCTTATCACTGCAAGAGATGAGTATTTGCCTCTTTATTAATGAGAAACTCTTATTATTCTGTTCAAATAACTTGTAAGCTTTGACTTGAATCCTTGGAAAACTCTGGTAGGAAAAGGAATTTGAAAGGGAAAAGGTTGGGTGGATCCTGTTCTTGTTCATGTCCGCTGTAATTTGGGATTTTTTGGAGCCACTAATGTAATTCCTGACTGCAATTGAGACTAGATGATGACTTCGGCTCCCTGTTGCTACCACCTAAAAAAGCCTACGTCAATTTGAGGAAACAAAACATGCATCTTTGCTGTTGCAGCATGAAGTTTACATTCATTGCTATGGCAGTTCAGCAAACGTGCCTATTTCTGTGGGCATCTAGCTAGATCATGACAAGTTGAGGTCACGGTGTCTGTATTGCTGCAGGGGAATGGCTCTTGCATACGTGTCTGCATAGGAAATATTAATGTCAGGAAGCTGAATAAATCCTTATTCAAACTGATATATAGCTTTAAAAATGACTCTGTAATGTATTATGTCCCTGAGGAAAATCATAAGAATTTTTGGCCTGTGAAAGACACAAATTTCTTTACTTCCAAAATGCAACTGCTCCAGCTAGAGATAGGTAGCTACCGGTGATTGCAATGATAGAGTACGGCAACACCCAGAATAACATGTAGATGAGAGAGAAAGAATATCAAGAACCTTGTTAATCTGTTTTGTAGTCCTATCCAGGATAAGGCTGGGATCAGCTGCTGCCACTACTCTGATGCCAGATTAATCCTTTTGAACAGTTACAGTTAACAGCTCTGAGATGCTGCTTTCATGCCTAATAGGGTATGAAGGGTCCCTTTCGGTATTGGAAGTAATTTAAAAAGTAGCTGGGAAAATTTGCTACTCATCCTCAAGGCATCCTACCAAGGAAGCTGTATGGGACATAAGATTGATGATGATAGCTGAAAGAGCATGTCTGATTTTAGAGTAACTCAGGGGAGAAGGACTCCAATGGTTTATTTTTTTATTGAACTTTGACTTTTGTATACTTTTGGCTAAAATAAAAGTAGAAAACCAGACAAACACCTAACAAAAAATACTTCAACTTGCAATTATTGTGGCCCTAAATGATAGTTGCTTTTAACTGGCATAAGTTGGCATTGCTGCCAAGTGAAACAGTCCCACCTTCCCCTGGCAGCTTGTTCACATTCCTCCACCGTTGCCTCCTCCGCCGTGCCAGCGCAAGGGTATGTGCAGCTGTGCATTGACATGGGCTGAGGAACCAACGCAAGGTAATATTAATCAAAGAGAAATTGCTGCATTTTTGTATTTTGGGTTTACCTCAGATGAGTTAGCTGCTCTAGCTTGCAGCCTGGCTCTACGTGTGCCGGAGCGATGGGAGGAACAACACGGGGCAGGAGCAAGGGACTGAGAAGAGCAAGTTGGGCTCTTTGGATGACAGTGTGGCACCACAGGAGAGTTGTGCTGGCCTAAGTGAGGGGAGAGTAAACAATTAAAAGGTGAAGTTCCTGGATTTGTCGCCTTTTAAGTCTCACGTTTTGCAGGACAGTGAAGGGTAGTAGCGACCAATGTGCAATCTGCTGTGGTGCAAGGGCGTGAAGCATTATTACTTCTCTATATCTGAGTCATCAGCTCTCAATGACTTTATAATGCTCCACAAAGGTCTTGTCAATTATCATTGTATGAAATAGCCTTTAATGTCCCATTTCTGGGTAGATGGTGTACATGGGATCCAATTATACTGCGGACATAGTGAAACTTCTCTGTTTTATAGCGTTGGGTTTTTTTTTTTCAATAGGTTTCCTCTGGTTTTATTTTGGTGTATAATTCTCTGTGAAAGTGCTTTGTTTAATGCTTCTACAGTGGAGCTGATGCGCTAGTTTTAACTGCAGGTATGTACAGAGGTCATCTAAAGATCTTGCAGCAGTCGAGCAAAGATTAATGCTATCTCTGAAGCTGTTTTCTCCTTGGTTAAAAAGAAAACAAAGTGAATTGCATGTGAGTGGGTGTAAAGAAGCTAAGGAAAACTTTCTGATAGGCCTCCGTATATCTGTTGGATGATGTTTGCTTCCTTGTGCAACTCTACTGACTCTCATCCAATATTTTTTTGATCATGAAGTGAACTTGTACAGGCATATATTTATTTATCATAACAACTTAGAAGCTTTAAAATCTCTTTTCTGTCTGTCATCCATTTGAATTAAGTATCCTTTTCATAAACAACTGTGCGATCTTCAATACGCTGTGTCATAATCTGCTTATGTAGCTGAATTGAGGACAAAAATGTCTTTTAACACATTCGGGACGAATGGAAAATGCAGCTTTATTGTTGTTACGAACCCACCCTCTGCTTTTTCTCAACAGCCTTTAAAAAAAAAAAAAAAGAAAAGCACTTGGTAAAATATTAATTAGTAGAGGTGCTCCTGTACGTGACTTCTTCAGTTACCGCTGTTGATGATGACAGCAGCTTCTGCCTTGCTCCTGGACATCCCACGGGTGCAGACGGATGCTTCTCTTCATCCTTTTCCCTTCTTTTCTTTTTTCTCATGTCCTGGGCACAGTCTCCCTAAAGGGGCCAGTGCAACTTCCTTTTCCATCTTGAGGCAAAGCGTTGTGGGGTCCCTGGGTTCCCTGCAGCCCCTCTCGTGACAGCTCTGGGGTCTCTCGGCAGCAGCCCTGGACTCCCTGCACCTCCAGGGCGCCTGGTCCCTCCTCGCTGCTGCTCTCGTGATCTCCTTCCTCTGTCGGAGCTGCTTTCCAGCAGCAAGAGGAGGAAGGAAAGCCAGAGAATAGTGTTGGAGGGATGTTCTGTGAGGTGTGGAGGAGGAGTTTCTTAATAGGAAAAAGGGAAAAAAAAAAAAAAATCATCCTTCTCTCACAAACTGGCATCCCAGCCTCACCCATTGGGTCCTCCAACATTTGCTGTGTTACCAGCTTTGATCTCCTTATCTCCAGGGGACTTTACTTCATTTCTCTGACCAGTGTTGGAAGTGGCAGACCAGCCATTACCTAGTTTTGGCAGACACTTTGGAAGACAGTGAGGGAACCTTGGAGCTGGGAATTCCTCTTAATTGCAGGAACAAGCTACTGCTGGTCAACTCTTAAGGCCTGTTTTAACCTCACTGCCCAGGTGAGAGCCAGGAACTGGTACAACTTCCACCCAGCACAAGCAGAGCGCTTTGTGGTGCTCCACACGCTATGTGCGAGTGTTACAGCTTGGGGACTGTGGTTTGTAATGTTATCGGGAAAAGAGAATGCCAAGTTGGGTTATTGGGGGGCTGAAGAGATGCTGATGGCCTCTTCCCAGCCATAATCCTCTCTGGAATGGAGGTAACTTCCAGTGCCTGCTCCTGCACCTGCAGAACTGCCTACATCTACAATAAATTTTCAAAGCAGTTATGTGGATAAATGCAACAGAAATCAAAACACAGAATGACTCTTAGTCTGTAACTTAAGAAAAATGGAGGCTTTAGATCTTTTGTGTTTTATGTCCATTTAATTAAAAATTAACTTCTAAAAATTGATCTTAACTGTGCTGGAAGTATCTTCTCTTGCAGCAGATGTTCAATAAAATATACGCTGGGCTTTCAACATCTACATTTCTAGTTGTGATGTCTTTGTTGTGAAAAGTTGTCGTCGGTCTGAATACACCATTTGGCGAGCTACCTGCCTTTCCTTTTCTCTTCTCTAACCCACTCGTTTCCTTTTGAGGCTGATACTGAAAAACATAAACCTGAAGAAGGCCTCCCTTCTAAAAATTTGCTTCTCACATTGTGTTCTCCTGCTAATGCTTATTTTATTAGCCCCCTTCTTACTCTGGCAGTAAATGCAATGACGTAGCATGCAGGGCACTTTTCCAAACTCTGAAATTTTACAAGCAGTACACAGTGGAAACATTTACAAATCTGCTCCAAGATACATATACACTGGGTGTATATATCCAAATGTAAATATTCAAATCTGTTTGCTAAGTTTTCAATTTGCTAACTGGTTAAAGGTTTATATTCGTGTGTCCGTGGAGATCCTTTTCTTTTGTGGTCAAAATGACAGCAGGTTTCCAAGGGGGGAAAACAGCCGTTTTCTTATCTTGATGTTCCCTACAGCTTATCTGGAATCCCCGAGCATCCACGTGCTGGACATTGACAAGGAGAGAACTGGCAGCTCGACCGGGTTTGCGTTGCTGACTGGTCCTTGATGCCTCGTGATCTATTTGAAGTGATGGGTTGCCGCAGGTTTGAGGTGCTGACTTGGGTGCTGAGCCTTCTTCATCTCTGAATGAGACTGTTTTCTGTCATTTTGGTAAATTATAACTTTTTTTGAAGGGTTGGGGTTCTCCTGAAGTCCATTGCTTGCTGGATGGAAAGCTGTAGCTCTTAGGTTGTGCAGAACAGGAGACAGAGAGGCAGTGGCAGTCGTTATGATAACTAACGCTCTGTACTCCACAAGGGAAAAATGATATTGTTTTTCTCTCTATAAGGTTAGAGAAATCTTAACAGTTTAAATTCAGGTTTCATTGCTTGCTGTAATTGAACTATTTTTTTTCTAAATTGCAAGTACGGTGTTGACTTGTAGGCAAAATCCACTTACGATGGTTAATAGGTGGTCAGATTGTCTTTTAATGTCATCTTCCAGTGTAAATTCCACGGCTGATCAAAGACAGTGATCAAAACCTGTCTGAAGAAAACCCAAGCTTTGAGAAACTTCAACATTAATGATTTGCATTTAGATTTGAATTTTTATAAAAGCAAACCTCTCCTTCAAATACTGTAACCAAAAGTTCACAGTTTTGCCAATTTCTGGTTGTGATTTTTACTCTTAGGCTTATTCCCATTCCTAGGACTTGGTATGGGAGAAATTCTTAACCTTGAGTATCTGGTATAAATCCCTTTAATTTTAATCATCTGCCAGGGAACGTCCCATCAAATGACAGTGAAGACAGAAGTACAATCTTTGAGGCAAATATCTTGGTTTAATGATTTTTGGTTTTTTTAATGACCAATCATTTAATTTGAATCCATCAGTGGTAAGGACATAAATCTTGCAGCATCTAAATAAACGTTTCTTGTCAGAAACCCCTAACCTATGTTGACTTGTTTTTCTGCTTAAAGTCGTGACCTGTTCTGTGCCAGTGTGTGCTTTAAAACATTACAGTAAATTCAAAATCAGATAAACTTTGAAAGAATTAGAAGTTATATTAGCAGTGCTTGGCATGTTTGCCGTAACAATTTCTCAATTTCTGTTTTGTGTGCTGAAGTTAATTTGGTAATGCGTTTCACACATGCCGCGAAATGTTTGGGGTGGGGGGGGGGGTTGATAGCGGGATGCTACGTGATGTTGTCTGCTTCTAAAGAAGAAAAACTTGGCCATCCAGCATCAGTCACTAGGTCTGTGGTTTCATAGTCGGGGTAAGCCAGGCTAAGTGTGTGGGCTACCTTTGAAAAAGGTTGTCTGGTCCCTGGTGAGATGTTTGTGCTGTCTCTGGTGGTAGCGTGAGCAAACTGAAGAATAACCTCCCCTTGCTAGGCTTCATTTCAGCTGGATTTAGGGCTCTTATCTAGCTCATTGCATGAGATGCACGATTGCTGGTGAGAGCCCTAAAGAGGGGCGGCGATCACAGGATTTGGCTTTTCATGACAAGCTGCACTGACATTGACTTAAAATGCTTGTGAAACCTGAGAACTATTGGGTTTAAAACTCCCCGAGGGCAGGATTATCCTTCCATGTTCTGGGGTGATAGAGTGCCCTGCTTACACCCCTCCGTGCTACTGGCATACGTCATATGTGTCTTAATAACACTAAAGTTATTGTTCAGATTACTATATCTGAAATACTATGATATCTGCAATTACAATAGCAATGGCACCTTACGGAAGCATGCAGATGTGCTAAGTTTGTATTCCAGCTCATCACCTTACGAAATTATTAAATGCAATTGCCTGAAAAAACATTTGGTATCAGTGTAGCAAAAAAGCATGAAAAGGTCCAAACCTGACCTTTGTCAGGTCGGCTGAGCCCATTACCCGCTTGATGAAGCGCGTATCTGCGCCCTTTGCGTCCTCTTGACTGAACTGGTATTTGAGTATATACTTAAAAGTGAGTATGTACTCAAATACGTTCCTGAATCATGGCCTCATCTCTGCCTCAGAAAGAGGAGAGTGCTCTCTTCTTGCCTATCGACCTTTCTAACCCTCACAGAAATGCTACACCTAACTCTGCAAAAGCAATATTTGGCTTTCCTGCCTGGCAAACAGGTGAATCTTGAAGGTATTTCTTGGAGAAACTGTTTTGGAGAACAGTGGGATGAGGCGCAGACCGGAGCCCATATGTTTGGCCAGACATCCCGTTGGACACACTCTTCTTGAGACACGGCTTGTGTTGCAAAATGTTTGCGTCATTTATCCAGCTGTAAGCAAGATCTACTTTTTCTTGCTTTTTTCCTAATGTTACATGCTGTTATTGGTCATGTATTAACTCTTACTGCAAGTACAGCTGGTGGAGGACACTATTAGAAGGATATGATGGAGAAACTACAAGTGAGTGGGAACAGATCAAGTCACAGTAAATAAATACGAGGCAGTATTTTTTACATCAAAGACAAGTCATGTAGAAACGTAGCAGTCTGGTGATCCCAGTAGCCCAGCTATCTTAGCTTCAGTTTTCCTACGCAATTCGTATTTGAACTGCATAATAATTTGTAGTAAGCTTTGGAAATTTTAATAAATCGTTTGCAGATGGATAGGAATAATACATCATTAGGTTAGAAGGATCAAGTTGAGTCTCCCCAATTCAGTATGAAACACAGTAAATAATTAAACTCTCTATATGGATTACTGTCCCTTTATCTGAATAATAACAGTCGCAGTTTGTTTCTTATGAACAAGTAAAACAAACAGAAAGGTACTGGATTTTGCAGAGTGAATGGCCGCAGTTGCCACAGAAATAAGGAGATACTAGGATTTTGAGGAGCAACCGAGAAACAATTTCTACTGAATTCATCTATAAATGAGTAGTATACAGTCATGGCAAAGAACATGAATGTACCATGTTCTTAAATAACATTTCTCATCTATAACTTAGGTAGTTTTATACCAAGGAGTGAAATATTTTGGCTTTTACCAGATGCAATTCTCAATAAAATCTTTTTTCCTAGCTGGCTTCTGTTCCCCTTAAATGGCTGTAGTGCCTAACTATAAAACTGCTGCTTGTGATGGGCAAATCAATAAAGTCTTATTAGTGTGCTCTACTGCCTCTCATTGCCATCCCCACTGCGGTGCCCTTCCTTCGATGAAGGGATGCTGGGACATCGTGTTCCCAGCGTCCTCTGATTTGTGGCTAGTGAGGTAGGAAGGTCAAAAGGGACACAGGATCTGAATAGCTCAAATATCCTTTAAAAACAAGCCCTTCTGTGAGCAGCAGAGCAATGAAAGCCTGGTTCCCCCTGGATTAGCCTCGCGTTTGGATTTTCTGGTGCCAAATAAGGCATCAGTTTCAGCTTTGCTGTTTTTGAAGCCTTTGCGACTAAATTCTGCTGCCGGGTATTGGTGGCTCTAGCTCCAGCCCTCTCGTCGCTGGGAGTGTTACTCTAGTCCGTGAACCCTGTTGGAACTTCATATGTTTGAGACTTTGCTAATACAGCAGCTAAACCTAGCTGGTGGCATTCAAAATTGTTAGAGAAGAAACAAATGCACAAAGCGAGTGATAAGATTTGCCTTTTTTTTTTTTTTTTTTTTGTNATTAGGGAAGACTGGTCCTGGCCAGTAACGGCTACCAGTGCTAACACAGCTGTTTTCAAACGTTATAGCAAGTTTTGTTTTTATATAAATTTAAGAAAAAAAATGTTGCATTTTAGATAGAGATCACTTGGAGTCAGGCTATCATAACAGATAGCAGAGTATGCTATCACACAGTGACAGATAACACAGGATACGTCTACTGGAAACACTAACAAAAAATATGCGCAATAAAACCGGAAACCATAATCCTTTCTGATAATCCACGTGATCCTAGAGCTCATCTATTCAAAAGAAAAACACATCGCCAGTGTAAATAATTGAGTCTTAAAATGTCTTTATCAGACCTTCACCTTTTAATAAATAGCTTCTAAACATAGCATCAAATCAAATACTCGAGCAGAGCATTTGGGTTTCCACAGCAATGTTGCAAACTTCAGTCTCCTGTTCTTTTATAGAACCTGTGTCTTGGGTCTGTGCAGAGTGTGTTACTAATAACAATGCTTTTTATTTATGAAATATTCTTCAGGCTGGTCATTCGGCTCCAAAGGTATGAAATTATAATCTCATTTTTCCAGGTGCTCTAGTCAAAGATGTCGCTCATGGTGTATTGCAGGCTTTGCAGATCAACTACCATTAGTCTTGATCATTGGCACATTGTGTAAACCGTCCTCCAGGTACGGCATCGTTGGGACAGTGTGTGGACATTATTCTGAAAACAGGGACGATGGCGTGGGGAGATGTACCAGAACGTGGAGGCTGATGTTTAAAACCAGAATTTTCTGCATAGGATTGTACATTTTAATAGCTTTGTCTCAGAACTTTCTAGTTTCATAGAGGTGCAAATGTTTTTAAATACAAATGCTAATGTATTAAGTCATTTAAAAGGAAAATGGTAAAAAAAAAATCTAGGGGACGTGAAATAATGAAGTCAGCAGATAAGAGTTTTGAAATAACAAGGAGGAGATGATTTTTAGCCGCAATATGTGGTTAAACTCAGGAACTCCTTGCCAGATTCTGCCTCACCTTGCCAGACAATGCAGCGGAAATCTCTTCAGGGTTACTAAATAAGTGGCAAATACCTCTGTGAGCTGCAAATCCTGGTAAGCTGGAGAGGTGTGACGGTGTGGTTGGCCTGCTCTTGCAGCCTTCTCTGGGCAACTGCTCTTGGCACCATTTGGGACAGGAGATGGGACTAAGCTGACCTGTGCTCTAACCTGGTACGTCAACTCTCACGTGCCTAAGCTGAAATTCTCACTTCATAGAAAGGGAAACAGAAATGGAGGGGACGTGGCTTTTCAGCTGATAACTGCCTGAAGACTAACTAGGGAATGAAAACAGAGCGTTTGTGGTCAGCCCTGGGCTACTGGCAGAGCTTTTCTACATTGAGTAGAAGATAGAGGTGACCGTAGCCCACCAGCAATTTGATTACAGTATGAACTCTACACATTTATCTGAAAGTTCTCCTCCTTCGGTCATCTCCCGTTACAACTGAGGCAGCTGGGATCCAAAAAAAGGTACCCGAAAAGGATCTTAGTAGTGCTGTTTCAAGGGGTATTTACCCAACTCTTTAGGGCATTTTTAATGTAGTAAAAAGACAGGCTGAATTATGCTTTGGCCTCCCTTCAAACTCCTGAGATTTTCTTCGTTTTCCCCTCTCTCAGATGATGAGTCGTCATGTTTATCAAAATCGTACATCACTACCGATGATGATATATTAAATCATATCATTTATTTAGAAATGCTGACTTCCACATTTTATCTGCTAAACTAAGCGAGTACTAAACTGGCTTTGATCAATGTGCTTCAGTCAAGGGTGCTGGCAATTTACTGGCTCTGACCTTCCCTGCGTGTTTAAGAGCCTAAAAGACAGGGAAGGTTAATGGCAGTTATGCCATTTAAGAAATTCATGGAGAGTTAGGCAGCTAAATAACTCCGAGGATTTAGACCAAAGCTAGATTTATTTCTTTTTTTTTTTTTTTTTTTTTAATATGGATATTCTCACTTAGCAGTCAAAGGTTCATTCATTTGGGGTGAATGAATAAGGTAGATCTAGCAGTAGTGAGTTCAAATAAATTAACTCTGCCTTTGCGCTTCTGAAAAATAGACTTTTGGGCCCTCTAGAGAATGTTAATAAAAAATTATTACCTAGTCGCTCTGAAACTGTCAAAAGATTCACATAACACTAACACAGGCTGCAATACTAGTCCTCATGTATTGGACCAACCTAATAAAATGTAGTAATATTTTGTCAATCCAAAACTCTTAATTTTGGCCGACAGAACATGTTTCAATATGCACTACGCTGTACGTGCGTACGTATCTATAACACATTTTTGCCCTGTCTAATAACGTCGGATGTTTTCATTTCTGAGCGTCTAATCTGAGATGCTTTTAAAAGTCCTAATGATCAAGAGTGCGCTCTACGTATGGCCTGGAAGTGCATTTTCAAGGTATTTCAAGCTGAAAAATTAGAACCAGAAGGAACCAAACCTCATTAATTATGTTGTCTCCTAAGGTACGTGAGGCGCTCTTAGAATTCAAAAGGTTGTTGGTTTTCAACGTGAAATGAAGTAATCCTTCCACATGCTTTGCTCGTCGGTGGATGTTGTTCTGGGGGATTCCTCAAGACAAAGGAGACAATATGGAGAAGCGTTGACGGGACAAAATTTTCCCAATTTTGTAACTGACACCCTCAAAGAACTGAAGCCAAACTGTCCTGGGCAAGCTTTTTGTGTTTTAGCCCTGTGATATGAACACTTCCAAGCCATTTAATCCAGTGCAGCATGACAGAAATAAAATTAAATCCTATTTCAGCAGCTAGAGTAATTTTTTTCTTAAGCCTATTAGTAAAAGATCACTTTCTATTTCTTCCTTACCTGCACTGCGTATCTGCCGTGTACTCAGTTCTTAGGTGTAAATATTGTGTATAACTGTACATCATGAAGAATTTCAGTATCTCTAGTCAGACTTTTGTTTAAAAAACATTTTTGTGCAGTCAAGCAGAAATTGAAAAGTATGTACAAAGTTGTGTTTGGAAATACTTGTACAGGAATTCCTGCTGAAAATTATTGTTTTGCCATCAGCACGTGTGAACTAGCATGAGTGCTCCCTGCCTTGTAGGGGCAACAGCAGGATGGTTGCTACTTTTGCCAAGTCACTATGATATTAGCTAAAAATTAACATTTTTTTTGTCAGAAGTCCTGAGTTAAACGCACATCTTTGTGTGTGGCTGGCACTGTCACGCGTGACCGATGCAGTGGTATTTAATGTAATGGCATTTTGAACTGTAAGGCATTATTTTTGCCCTGGGGTAGCCGCTGGCGTGGGCGTTGCGTCGTCTCCAGCCTTCTCCGTGCTCCCCAGTGATGACAAACTGAAAAAGACAGTCATTATCTTCCACTCTCCGGTTCACAGAATGGAGCAGGATTTGCAGCCTGGTGTTTCTCTAAGATGCTTTTGTTCACTTAAAGGACTTTCATCGTCTGAATATTCATTTATGCATGAAATTGCACATTTCTTGAGAAGGATGAGGACTGAAGCTTTTCAGTGCTGTAGATTGAGATGCAAAAATGAATCATACATCACTTGAAGAATTCTGTCTTTACACTGCCATATTGCAGTTGCTATAAGAACATGTACTTAAACAACCATCATCAGTGTTTTCTAACGTAGGCTACGCTTACCGCAGTGAAACTGTGACCACCTGTATGAAGAAGATGTACAAGAAAAAACGTTTAACATAATTTGAGGTGCTGCCCTTCTACTATGTCATTTCTTTTGGGTTTACATTTGCAGTGGGATTTTCAGGAGTGAGGAGACCTTGGGTTTATGTTTGTTATTAGGAACTGTAACGTGGGCATCACCTTCAAATACCTTGTTCAATAGGGGGTTGATTTTTTTTTTTTTTTTAGTTGTGTGGTTACAGACTTTCTGTATCCAGTCAGTCGTAGAGATATATAAATGGATCTTTGCATTCCAAATACTGGCTTTATTTGTATAAACAGTTACAGTCTCATGCCAACACCTAGCTTTTATCTCAAGCACTAGATACCTTAGGGAAATTCAAGATAAATACAGTGAGTGTGGTTTTTCCTCATGAAACATATAGCACTGTAACTTCTAGGTCACGGGGCCGGTGCTGCTTAGCCTCTTCTGTGGTCCTCGAGGTCTGCACCCAGGTTTTGGGGGTGTCAGGGTTGGTACTAGAGGTGAAGCCCTTTCGACAGGGTCATACAGTGGTAGCTCAGAGGCAGAGTTGAGGACCCGCCCTGTGATGGAGGTTATGCAGATGGTGTCATTTTCTCTAACTATTTTTCTGCAATAAACTTTCAGTTTTTCTCATAGCAAATGAAAAATGTTAGCATCTGGTCCGGATGTCTGGGACTGCACTTTTGTTGTGCGTGTGTTTCATTTAACTAAGCTATGAACACTATTTAAATGTCTATAGAAATAATTTTACTGCGGAAATAATGAGCTGGAGTTTGGAATAAGTGCGCATATGTATGAAGAATGTGCCGTTACTGGAAAGACACATTCTTTGTGTGATGAATCCTATAGTTTTTTTTGAAAGGTATGATGAAGATGAGGCAGAATTATTCTGCTCTTATTTGCTGCTTCTATTAGTGTCACAAATGCATCTTTTTGATACTAAAATGCTAAGAGTGAGTAATAAATTAATTTCATGGATGCAGAATACTGTCTAGAGGACGCTGGTTAATGTATGGAAATGAATGCACTTCAGTATACATGTGCTTTGGAAAATTATGGCTGGAAAGAGGTGCAGAAGTAAAATCAACTTGCACGGTTACCTGTGAAGGTCAAAAACATCAGAGTGAACTGAGAAAGTAACTTATATGGAGCTTTGAACCCTATAATTTTATTCTGATTGGAAATACCTGCAAGACAGTTAATTTCAGGTGATAGTTAAAGTTACTGAAGAAATGGGTGTGCCTGGCCTGACAAATACTTGATTGGCATCTTTTCTGGTAGGCACAGCAGAAAACTGTGCAGAGACAGTTTTGTCTCAAGTCTGTGAGGTTCAAAATAATTCATGGACTACAGGTGGTGAGTTTTTACAGTGATTTCAGGTGGGGAGAGAAGTGGAAGCAGGAATCTGCTGTAGGAAGGAGATGGTTTCCAGGAAATCAATAATGTGAATGCATATTTGTCAAGCATGGGAACAGGCTGCCCAGAGAGGTGGTGGAGTCGCCGTGCATGGAGGTGTTCAAAAATGTGTAGATGTGGCACTTCAGGACATGGTTTAGGAGGCCTGGTGGTGCTGGGTTAACGGTCGAACTTGATGATCTTAGAGATCTTTTCCAACCTTAATGATTCTATGTTTCTATATAAAAGACACTCCATTTAAGGAAGGAGACTATAGGAAAGCATTGTTAGTATATATTTGAGAAAACCAAAACTAGTTTTTGTTGTTTGTTGTTTTTTTTTTTTTTTAATTTAATTTAATTCTATCTTCCATAAGAAAGACGTAACTTTATCCCAAAGAGATTTTCTTCCATTCATTTCCAGATGCCGGTTGTCCTCTGGCCTGCTGGCTGTGTTGAGCTGGCTGGTATTTTGGGTTCTTTGCTATTTCTTTAGTGTGTTTATTGCCTTTTGCATTACACTTTAAACGTTAGCAAGGGCATAAACATTTAGGTCAGGTTCAGGCTGAGGTCTTCCGTTACTTCTTAATATTCTGCCTCGAGCAGTTACATTCTGCTTTTGTGTGCTGCCTTGGAGAAACCTCATGTTGGTGGGAATGAAAATGAAGCAAAGCCAACAGGTTTTTTTTAAAGGAGGTTGATTAGACTTAGGCAAGAAAACTGCTTTGGGAACTCTAGAGAGAAAGGATTTAACTTTTGTTGCCTTATACTAGAATTCAGTAGCAAAGCCATGGAGAGACTATAGGAGTATTGAATCTCCTTCAGTTCTTGTAGCCACGTGAAAGAAATCTTTACAACTCAAAGCTTGGAGAATAATATTTAATATGCTGCTCTGCTGAGTGACGTCCCAGTTCCAAAAAGCAGTATTCCAACTGACAAATTTTGAGACAGAAATTAGGTTAGCCTATTAATAATAATGAGTTAGAAAACATTTTTCTGTACTCTTTATGGATTGTAGTCATCAGTTACATGCGTTTTTGATGCGTCTCCTTTAGCTTTCTCCATGATAGCCTTTCTTCCCTTCCAAAGTCATGCATTTTAATTTATGAAAGCAGGACTTCCATGATTTATTTCACTCTGATGGTCTTTTCCCCTGCTTGCCTGCCCTTCCCAGCCTCATTGCCCCAGTCCTCTTCACAGCTTCTGAATCTTCTGACCTATTTTAACCATTACCTTGGTGGTGGGCTGTAAGGTTCTTGCAAGTTTTGTGAATATTGCCACCCAGATGGAACAGATAAATCAGATTACTTCTTTCGCCAGCAAAAAAATTTGCAGTGGGAGCCCATTCTCTCTTAAACCTGCAAGGGGAGAAATGCTGTCAATGCCTCTCCCACATTAAAAAAAAAAAAAAAAAAAGTCAAAGGAAGCTCATGTTTTACTAAACTCTAGCAATTCCAACCACTAGACAAAAATCCATAGGAAACCAGCTTCATTAGTGCTTCATTAGCTTTACTTAACAGACTCAAAGGGAAATGAGCACTATACACAAGAGTTGAATACTGTTCCAAATGCTCCAGATTATTTTCTAACTTGTATTTCTCATGAGCTGTTTAAATTGGCCAACATCTGCGAAGATATTATAAAATGTTTCTGCTACTGGAAAATTAGAATATTCCCCTTCCGCAACCTGCGTCATTGCTTCTCCTCTCTTCTACCCTGCTGAGCCTGCTTCCATCTGCTTTTAGGTGACGTTAGCCCAATTCAAACTCTCGGAAACTGCTGAAGTTTGTCATAGGTGGTAATTTGTGTAAGCAAGACATTCTTTCGAGTCTAAAGTATTTTTTTTTTATATATATATATCTCTATATCTGCTTATATATACATATTCCTTATACCAGAACTGTTGGATAGACACATAACATGCCTCTTTTTTTTTCTGCTGAGACCCTTGCATATTGATGGCTATTCTTAGCTATATTTCATTTGTGTGATTGAGTTCTTTCAATTTAAACAAGAAGTGTTTAGAAAGAAAATGTTCCAAAGTGGGCCACGTGCTTTCCTCTTGTATGGCATTTTTGTTTGATTATACAGCAGCCAGTGTCAGTGGAACTGAGGTATTTAAAGAAAATACACGTTATAAGCTCCAGTGGGTATTGACTTAGGCAGCAATGCTAATATTTACCAAGTGCCTTTCCTGATCACAAATAAATAGGACTCGGGACTTTGGGAGATCTGCAACTGCAGAATATATGTGATAGTGCCTCTTTGTCCTACACTGAAGTTTTATAAAGAAAGGAGCTGCGGCTTTTTCAAGGAAAGACATAATGAATTCTGGTACAACTTGATTTTATATATTTAGATCACAAGGGATAATTTACTTGCCCTTTTCTTAACGGCTCTTGTCAGAATTCATGTTGCTTAATCTCCTTGCTCTGCTATTAAAACTCACCTTTGTATTTTCCACAGGCTAGGAGAGCCTAATCTTAGCTCCTGGTAATTAGTGCTAATTTAGTTCTTTGTGCTCTATGAGTGGCCAACAAAGGCATAATATAGAACGTGCATATTTTATCTTCACAGTAAGCTAACAATCCAATCAGTGAAAAGACATTTTTTTTCCTCCGTAATTCCTATCTTGCCTCTTCTCCCCCCCCCACCCCCCCCACCCCCCATCANCCAACTTTGGCTTCTCAGTTTGGATGGCCTCCCACCCCCCATCATATAAACCTGTGGATGTACTGAGATAATAATGCTAAGAATCAATTTAACCATGCTACCGTAGTAATAGCAAGAAGCAAGAATCAAGAGCCAGAGTACTTCTGCTGAGGCTGAGCAGAAGGTTGGCAAAAATGTGTTTTGAAGGAACAGTGTTTTCATCTGGTGCCAGAACGTAGCTGTTTCCAGGGCTGTATTTAGCAGCTGCTAGTGCAACAGAGAAAGCCACCTCCCAGGACAGCATCTGACGAGTGCATCCCAACTGAATGAGGATGTAGCCTGGACTCCTGCCTTTGACGTCCCTCTCTCCCCCACAACCCCAACCACATCAATAGCCTTCTTGCCTTCCAGAAGCTAGCATTTTAGAAACTCATCCCTCAGAAAGAATCTATTCCTTCCTTTAGGTTAGCATGTTAAACTGGTGATACCTCCTGGATGAAGCCAGCGATCTCACAGCCTGCGATGCCTCTGTGCTCACAGAAGTCTCCCATCTCTTCTGGCTGATGACTGCTCAATGATCAGGGAAAAAATAGCTTGATGTAGGCTGCCTAGCAAAACAAGCTGCTGTTGGGGAACTTGTGGTGCTGTAGAAGGGATATATATGGACCACAGAGTAATAACCAAGTTCAGTGCACCCTAAAGGTTGAGCATGTCACGTGAATTCCTGTATTATATAAGTCAATATGGTGGGATCATTTTTACCTGTATAAATTATTAACTTAAGAGACTGTGCTGGGGATTAAAAACAGGGAGAGGTAAACAGTCAGTTGATGCAATGTGGGAATACATTTAAAGTAGTAAGTTCATTGCGTTCTAATGCGTGATTTTCGAACTTCATAGAAAGGTTTGTTGCTGAAGACTATGTTTGATGTAGATCTAAACCATAGGTAATTAGTTTTAAGATAGATGTGCAGGACCCCAGCTTTAATTCCAGACAGCAGTTATCAAACATCAGTAACGGCTTCCTGCCATTAACAGGGAAGAATTTCTGCTGTGGTTT
>WAAD01029628.1:269077-309450 GCA_013389945.1 Fregata magnificens
TCTGCCTTGGAGTTCAAAGCGTGAACGTCTGTGCTCTGAAGTCAAATGGACAGGGAAAGCGGCGAGCGCTAGTAGAAACTCTGCTTAATTTTTGGATTTCATTTCCCTTTCCTGTGCTGCTGTGAACACCCAAAAAGGTTCCCATTGTTTTCACGGGTTTCGATTTTCAATGCCAGCAAAGGCTGAATTGTTTCCTGAGGGGACTCCACTACTGCCTTTGGATCCCACAGCCAAGGTATCTGCTAGTGCCCAGAATCATACAGACCGATAACTAGCAGATAAGCCCTTGTATTTTACTTGCCAGTAAGCAAAGAATGGAAATGGTTCTCTAGCCCTTCTCTTATCGGCAATTGCATTTTGTGACGCAAAACAGGTTCAGGAGCTCAACTTCCTATTAATACTGCACTTTGACAAAGATGTACGGGACTGCCAAGTTGTGGGATGTCACAAGCCCTCTCCTCGGGTAAAAATCCTCTGCTCAATTGATAGGCGTAATTGCAAAGATTAAAAAAAGATCTAAGATAGGCGCAGTCCGCTATTGCAGAACAGATAAGCTTGAATGACAAAAAAGTGGCAGAACAAGCTGAATATTTCTAGGTAAAAGTAGAAAAAGCCTGCAAAGTTAGTCGTTGCAAATACTCAGATTGACTGTTTCTGGTTTTTGCATGCATGGAAGTACAGCAACACATTGCTAAATCTGGTGGAATAAGGTAGGAGCCATAGTGTTCAGGGCAGTGGATTTGATATCTCAGAAAATACTGTTTCTGAGATCTTGTCAGTTCTTCCTTGCCTTGTGCTCAGGGAATCTCCCTTCTCCTGGTATGTTTTTCTTATACTGGGAAGTGTTGTGTTATTGCTTCACTCTCCCTTTGTGTATTTAAGCTACTTTCCTAAGGAACTGAAATGTTTTTGATAATTCTGTTGGTCCTTTTGTCTGCTAGTTCATCTTTTCTCCTCTACCTCCTTCCAGTACCTTTTGAACCCACTTACCTATTTCAGATGCTAGAATCTGAAGGAACAGGAGATGCATTGAATCTCTATAAGTGGCTTGGTGAGGTTAATGAAAATCGCTAGCTGTCTAGAGGGAAGGCATTCAAACTGATCTTCTCATGGAGGGAAATGCAACTTCAGGCTGTGGTGAGGACAATGGAGGTTGTTCAAGAACATATGGAAGAAACTCTGGATAGTTTAGGGGAAATAAAGGTACTGCCAGGGAGAGGGACGGCAACAGGAGTAGGAAGGTCGTAACGAAGTGGTAAGTCTTCAGGGACCTGGGGGAAACGGGGGATGTGGTGGTGCGAGTGATTACTGGGAATATGTCGCTGAGAAGGGCAAAGAGCAAGGACTGTTAATGACGGATGGAGGCGCGTGTATGGGATGTAGGGCACAAATCCACAGGAGATGGTTTCTTCTTCCAGTGTGGGCAGGAGAACTTTTTTCTGGTGGCACCCAATTAATTGTGGTTCTGTTTGATAAATGTTAATATATTCCTATCTCATAAAACTGCTGTGTTAGCATGTGCCTGGCTGCCATTTGTGAATTCAAACCAGCAGTTTTGCTGTGCAAGTAGGTCTGCTTTTCAAGATGGTAAGTGAACTTGTCCTGACTTTTTCACTGTAGGTCAGCCTGCGGCTTCACTCGTACAAAAGCATTATGTCGGCAAATCGAGAAATTATTTCTCTCTGTAAACGCTTTACTGCTACAAAGAAAAAAGTGTTTGGACATAGCTGTTTTTAGGATGGAAGATTTCTAAAAATACATTTTTCCCTGGAATTATTTCAGGTACTGCATCATCCTCATAGGTTGTACAAATCCATTTTTATATGTTTTCATGGCAGTGGCTACTTTAGCTGCTAAATATTGATCAAAGTATTTTGATATAAAGATGAGCTGCCAGCAAATCTTCTGTATGCGAAAATTAAGTAAAATTGAGCTTCACTGTATTAAGTGAAGATGGCTGTGCTCAGTCAATTTACATTTACAGAATAACCGTGCTGCAGTACGTATTTCTAGAATGTGCTAAGACCTTGTTTCATAGTCCAGTAAAAAAAAGTATCATTCGGTGATGACTTAAATAATTTAATCTTGCAGATTTGATAAATCTTTATTAATGCTACTGTTTTCGAAGCTTCTTTCATTGACTTTGTCAGTCAAAACTAAAAATAGGGCAAACAGGACTTGCAGATTTCAAGCTGCAAGTCATTAAGTAGTCCGTGCACATAATTGATGAACAAATGGGAAAAGCATACATCTGATAAATAATACACGCGTAGAAATTGTAGCCTGCCTACAAAGAACCTTGAAACGGAACTGAATAAGCAACAAAACTGGAAATATATTCAGCGTTACTTGAATTATTTTTGCAAGCATCCAAGCTCCATAAGGGTATAAACTAGAGATTACAGGATTACATTAGTACTAATAGAATGCCCTTCACTTTATATTTAAAAGTAGTTACCATATGGTTACTTCTGCGTCCTGCTGTGAATCTGGTTTTGATGAAGCATGTGTTTCTGCTTCCTATCTCCTTTGGTTTAAGTGTGCAGCAAACCGTACTTGTTTCCTAGCAGCTGGATGTGTCTCGCTGGTGTCTCGGCAGGGTATCCTACCCAAGGAGTCATTATAGTACTTGATGGAAACTTCTTAAGCTGTTCGCAGTTTTCTTTGGTGTGAGCGCTCTTCTGAATATCTGAGTGTTTCTGCATCAGGTAAGGAGAGCACAAAGATGTTCTTTGCTTGGATGCATTACTCTGTTTGCAGTTCCTGTGCCCCTCATACGTCTTTGCATTTAGTTACCTTTTTCTAGCTATCCTGGCCAAGGGATAGGTGAACGCAGCTCATTCCAGCGCTCATTAGCATTGCTCCAAGCATCAGTTAGTAGTGAAATAGGAACACAGTAGTAGCAGTGGGATAGCAGTACTTGTGCAAAGTGAATCGTTTTCATCCACCCTCAGGGACATGACAAATTGCCTCCAAAATGCTTCCACTATAAACTCGGAGAGATGAAATCGCTGATCTCCACCGTACCAGCATGTACTGCAGTAAGTAAATCACCTGCTCGGTCTGGGTTGTCGTACCTGTAGCAGTTAATCAAGAGTATGCTGCTGAGGCCCTGAGTACTATTGTAAAACAAAACAACAACAAAAAAACCCCTCTGACAAGCCTAGCCTCAAATAAAGAACACAGATACAGAGCTGCGGCTTTATTTTCCCAATGAAAGTGAAGAGCCCTGTAGTTAAATTCCTGCATTTGAAGTAGTATTGGATGTGAAAGCTTGTGCAGCTGAGTACAGGAGGAGTCTGACTGACTGTCAGCTTTCGTTTATCAGTCAAAGGATATTTCTCTATTCATGTAGTATAGATCAGAGTGGCTGCAACCCAGGGGGCCCACTTTAAATCAGTCTGGGTATTCACGACAGTATGAGAGCGCGCTGTGGAGGAATGCTTTTGCTCAGCACGCGATGTGGGTTGGTGCCAACCGCTGAAGTGGGGGGAGTTTCCCTGGGTCTCTTCTCAGTAACAACATAGTAAAAGTATTTAGAGGATGAACTTGGGTGTAAATATCTGAAAGTTACAATACTGTACATACAACGTGCAAGTTCTTTTTGATGATGCTTTGGGTCATGCCTGCCTTCTGGCAAACACTAGCATGAATGGTTGGTTCTTCCATTGACGTGAACTTTTCAAGGTGAATGGTTTTCAGACGGCTTTTCTGCACATCTCAAGTCACTGTATTTCTCAGTGTCTCAGTTCCTTGTCTGTATAACGGGGACATATATCTTGCTTTTCCACCCCTTGCCTCTTGTATCTGTCCATATTGCATGCTGTTTGTGGCAGATACACTCTCTTATGAGTATGTACAAAACTTACCTGGATCTCCAGGTTTGGCTGGGGCCTGGAGATGCTGCTGAATACTCATAAAAGGGCAGACCAAAACCATTTCTATATTTACAGTTGAGCCTGTGATCACGTGAATTCTCTTTTGAAAGTCTGCTTTCTATAAAGAAATTGGACTGTCTTAGTAAAAACAGGCAAACAAACCCCTGCAAAAGATGATGCCCAAAAATGTAAATGTGGTTATTTATCAATTTTTGTTCCTTTTCAGAAGACCTTGCAGAGAGTTCCCAATAGCTGTCAACACAAATACGGTTATGGACAAACAGCCAACTCCAGTTCCCCCAAACCATAGAATAAATTAATTTTTTCAGTCCTTCTGGAACGCTGTGAGATGGTGAACAGGAGGAAACTGAATCCCATGTGCTACTTTGTGGGGTTTGTTTGGTTTTGTTCTTTTTTTTCAAAGAAGATACATCCTGATTGTATGTACTAACAAATGTAAAAAAAAAAAACAAACCAAAAATGTTATCCGCAACGTACTTCAGTCAGATACAAGACTGGGCATTAAGAGGGGCTCTAGTCTCAGCTCATTAATTGTGCAGTCTAAGGATATACAAGCAGTGTTTTTGTATCTTACCTTCCCCAGGCTGTGGACTGAAAGAGCCCCAAGCTACAGTATGCAGGAGATGTTGCAGATGTTCTTTCTTTAATGTTTGTAACATATGTAGAAATCTTGGGGAAATTGTGCCTCAGAAATGCCAAGCATCTTACAGTATTTCAATGAAGATTTAAATTAATTGAAATTGTTCCTGTGGTTTGGAAGGTGATGGTCTAGCTCATAAGGAGAGATAGGTACAGTACTTGTAGAGAGTAGGTTACTAAACTACCACAGTCATTTGTTTCTTGCCAAGAATTAAGAAGTATATGTGAGCGTACTTAAAAATCCATCAATTAATCAGAAGTGATAAAATATTTAACGAGTGTACTGCAGTACAGTACAGAGTGCAGATTGTTCAGACTAATGCAATAAACGCGCTCACAATTTTTGGTTTTCATACCCTGCTGAGGATGTCGGGAGGACCTGCACGCCAGGCTAGTCCTGCCTCAGCACCTGGCGGGGAGGAATTCAAGCTGGGCTTGGCTGCGGGCCATTTCTCTGCTCCCATGTGTAAAGAGCAACCCTGCTCCCTTCCTTGTTAGGGTAATGCTCTTTCCCTTTTCACAGTAGAAAAAGCAGCTCAGCACAATAAACCTCATCCCCACCCTAGTAAGGCAGTGGCCCCTGGTGACCTCCCTTCCCTGGATCTGCTGCAGAGAAGCTGGATGGTTGCGGTGGTGAGGTGTGGGAGGAACAGGCAGCCTGAGCCAGAGAAGTGGGTTAATGCAGCTTTCCCAGGGAATGGCTGAGACGGTCGGCGTGCTGCAGGTGCTCCGGTCACGGCAGCAACACTGTGCCTGAAGGCTGCCCCTGGTCTCCTCCTACCACTTGCTTTTTACAGTGAAGAATCATGTTCCGCTGAAAGCCAGCATGTAATTATTTCATCTATAAAAAGAAGAAAATGACCTTGTTAAGATAAGATGTAGAGCAATAATGTAGTAAATACTATATATATAAAAATCCTACAGTAAATAGAAATAATAATAATAATGTATTGCTGTGTAGCATTAGGAATTTTTAAAAATTACTAACCGGTTTTGTGACCGGTCAGGAAAATTAAATATCTGATCTCTCTCACTGCTGAGTAACGAAATGCCTAATTATTAATTGCAGGAAAGTTTTTGACAGGTCACATTCAAAAAATCTTTTGTGTTTTGCCAGTCACGGTGCAAGTGGGCTTTTAATACCACGAGCATGTCAGTCCTAACAAGTTCCCTGGAAAGCGTTAGCCCTTCTGTAAGACTGAGCTTTGCCTTATAAGCTCTCCGCAAGTTGTAATGCAGCCTGTTGGCCATAGCTGTCAGGGCGTCCCAGTTTACTTGTATATCAGTTGGCTATATCCAAGCACCATCTGCTTGAAACCTTCTGCTGCAAGTGGAAGTTTACACTTGAAACGGTACTCGATCAGATCAACGCATTGCTGTGCATCTTGATTGTTAAGTAGTTAGGAAGCAGAAGGAAAAATAGCAGGATATTTTATCTCTGGATACAGATTTGCAGGTAGATTAATATGAGTCTTCTGAAAAAAAAATTTGTTGCATACATAGGTTAAAATACTATGTGTCTGTTTCTCAGCACCCTAAAATGTTTGCCTTTTAATATATACTATAATAATTTTTAACTAAGAAATATCTGTGATTTTAAAACTATATTCTAGGATACGCTGACTGTGAATTAGCCAAAACCGGTGAGATGAATTGTGCAGGAAAGCCAATTAATCTTTACTTTTTGCTGCAGTGGTTTAAAATAAAAACCCCAAACTTTCCCATGATCTTTAAGAAAAACGCTCCCACATGAGGGACTTCAGAAGGAAAACTCTTATTGTTACCTCACAGCGGGGGGATCAACTCCCAGAAAGCCAGGAGGATAATACTATCGGTAAATTGAGCAAATGTCCTTGCCTCTCCAATCAGCTAGTATTTGAAGGGTATTATCCTTGCTAAACTTGTCATCCACTTTAAATGGAAGTTGGACTGTAAATGTACATACTCGACTTCACATGACTTTTGAAGAGTTGCCTCTGCAGTGTAGGGGTCGGATTTAATTCTTAAAGCTATAACTCTGCTGCAGCTTTATTTAATCTCTCTTTATTTGCTTTACCATTCTCCAGTTTATAATCTGGTCAGTGTGTAAGGAAACTACTAATGAATAAGCAAGTAAACACAAAACATCCTGGAGGAAGAAAAAGCTGAATATCAATCAGATTCAGTAAATTTCTGTCTTGAAGTAATCAGAAAATAACTGGCGCTACTGTATGTCGAGGAGCAGAAATAACCTTTTTGACGTGGCATAGAAAGAGTGATGTGCTAGAATATTTAGTGAAATTGTGGGTTGTCCTCTCTAGGCAGTGCATTCCACATAATTAGAGCTTGAATTGTGAAAGCTTCTGTTTGTTGATGCTGTCGGTTGCCCATTTGACTCCTCTATTTTGTCCTATTATAGTCATTTTAAAGCCAGATGAACCCAAATATTTGTTAGTCTCATAAAAACCATCGCTTCCTCATCCAAAGACTTGGCTATCCAAATCTCTTGCAGCCATTAAATAGGAACGGCAGTCTTCAAAAGCTTTAGCTGAAGTCAACCGATACAGCATACGAGGCACATTTTCCCCTCTTAATGTGTATATAATAAATCTATCTCTAAATATGTAAAAATATACATTATATATAGAATGTGAGCGGAGGGAGAATGTGTGGTGTGTACGTGCGTGCTGAAACGATCTGACACTTTGATGTAGTCGCTGTAACAGACCAGAAAATTATTTCTTCGTGACGTCTTCTATTTTACCAATCTATTGACATTTCCTTAAAACGCAGGTGGAGACATCTTCTAAAGATCAAAACCACAAAGCAGAGTCTGCTGTTGGCGTACTGCACGGTCCAGGGGTAGTGACTTAGATTTGATTGTGGTTCCTTATTGCTTATTTTGCATCTCTAGGATATCAGCTCTCTTTCTCTTCTAGCAAAACACATGCATATTTGATCAGTTTGCATCAGGAATTCATCCTTTGTACTTCAGTATGTGTGAAAGACTGGCAGCTGGGGATTTCCACCTATGGGATATCTCCCCATCTAACTGGGCATTACAGATCAGCCGTTTGTCATGAGGTAGGGCAGTATAAGACTGCGGCTTTACAAACCAGGAAAGCACTGTACATCTGAACCACAGGTGATTTAGTAAATTAGACGGTACATAGTGCTCCTCAATTTCAAAGTAAAAATGAGATTCTATGAAAGAACTGACTTAAACTGAGCTAAAGAAATTTAGCTGTTTAATAACCCAACTGCATACCTACAAACGTGTCACTCTAGCTTTTCATGTGTTGCCTTTAGCAAGCTGAACAGGATGAAAGCCCAAAGCTTTCAGAGGCTGCCAGAAGTGGAGCAAGTGGTTAACCGTGGTCTGTTCTCCTTAAGATACCCAAAGGGAACCAATATCACAGCTTGGACTAGAGATAGTGACATTTAGCTTTCCTACAGCATCAGTTTTGACCAGGTACAGTATTTCTCTTTACTTTGTGTTCCAAGTCATGGAACCCTCAAGAAAGACGTGGGTTGTTACACAGCTGTTAAATTTCATTGTGGAAATCGTCCTGTATCACTTAGGGAGTGAATGGAGAGCTAAGGAGAGAGAAAGGAAACCAAACAGTCGTTAGAATTGCTTCTCTAAAGTCTCACGTGCCAGTTCTATAGGACTAAGATACTAACAGAATGTCTTTGCCTAGACTTTTGAATCAGAAAGTAAAATAAATTTTTAAAAACTATTATTTCTTTCCTAGTAGAATGGGACTGATTTAGTCTCCTACCAAAAGGTCTTTGACAGTGCTCATGCATTAGTGAGTATTTTTGTGACTCTTTGTACGTGAGGTGATTAATAATTCTGATGTTTCCAAACAGAAGCCTGACTAAAATCAAGCCTGACACGAATTACTGTCTGGACTCTCCCTATCAAGAGATCAGCTTCCCTTGAAACTGTGATATTTAGCTCTGACAAGGTTGTCTCTGGTGTTCTTTGCATGGGTAGGACGATCGTAACGATCCTAACCTCCAGATATGTTTTCATATTAAACTCCACTAAAGGAAGAGGTTATTTTTCAGCATTTTCAAATCTTTGGACTTCTGCAGGTGAGAGGTAATAATGGACAGGAAGAAATTAAGGGAAACACTTGAGAAATGTCCTAGCTTTTAAGAAACAATCTCCTAGTATTTCCAGGTGGCTCAGCAAGAGACATGAAATGTTAATTTTCTTCTTTGGGATTTGGGAATTTGTGCTTTGTGGAGATCTTGAAGGATAATCTAAACTGACTGGCGTCTGGTCCCATGCATTGATTATGATAAATTAATGAAGAAGCTAAAAGAGAGGTCCAATTTAAAAAATGTACTAACAGTGAACAAAGGAATCATCTCTAAATCCTGCACATTGTGTGGGTTTTTTTCTCTTTAGGGAGGAAGAGTCCAATGTTACTGTGGGAATCATATTATTAGGCATGACACCTATAATGAGGGCTTTTGCCCATTAGTTTAATCTATTTTAAAAGGAAGAGAAGGGAAAACAAAAATTATGGCAATATCATGAATGCTGTGTTGTTCTTCTCTGTCATGCTGTCAACTCAGCTGTAGGGATAGATAATGGTGTCTGTTGAAGGCAGTGCCGAGGAACTGGAGTTTTCACCTTCTTCTACGCCAATGCTGTTGCTTTAGTGGTCTATCAGTCTGGCTTGCTTGCATGAGGACAGCGTCAAGCAGACACTATAGCGTGGGCCACTGATTTCTTAGTTTCTCATTGTCAGAGCAAGGGAGATGCAGTTCAGATTATGAAGGATCATTTAGAGACCCATTTAGAATGTGTAAATCAATGTAAGGTTTTATTTAAAAAAAAAAAAATCTATCAATATCTTTTAATAAAGGTAGTCGTATTTTTATGTGAAACCAATGGTTCTCTAAAGCAACAGACGATAGGAGAGGTTTGCTGTGGGGATGTCTGATGTGTTAGCTGTATTGAGTCTTGTGAAAATAGACCCGAAGGGCAGTACTGGAGACCTAGTGACCTAGAAATTGTAGCGGCTATCCTTTGACAAAGTCAGAAAGTACAGCACTGTACAGAGCAAAGGGCTTTGGGGTTTTAAAATAAAAAGTAATTGAAACAGACTTGCCCTCAGACGACCTGGCTAACCATGTGTTAGAAGTCCCTGTTGCTCCATGAGAAAACACTTCCAGTTTGACTCTGCAGATGGAGAGGGCGAAGTGTGCAGCTGAGACAACATGCCCGGTCTGTAGGAAACGTTTTCAATTGCTCTGCTGTTCACGCCTGTGGCAAAGTGAGGTATTAATCGCGTGACAAAATTTCACACTTAGGACCGATCAAAACAGGCTCAGCTTAATACAGTTACTGCCATTCAGACAATCTTAAGAACTTTGTGAAGATATTTAATTCAGCTGTTGTATGCGCTGGCTGAAATAAAGGTGGAGCCTTCTAGGAGGACACCTCAGCCTGCATGTGTGAACCGCAGGGGAGGAGAGGGAGGGGTGGCATTATGAGCTCCCGAGAGGGAGGGATGAAAATCTCATATGGGCTGGATTAGTGTGCGTTTGCCTGGTGTTTTTCTCACTTACAGGATGGATGATGATTTTCTCATATTCTGTGGGAAAAATGGCAATCAAATCCACCCAAAAAAAAAAAAAAAAGTCTGATAACCCAAACATTTATTTCCAAAATATTTCAGCAACGTGCACCTTGCAAGTGTGCTTTCGATAGAGTGGAGACCCTCAGACTGTATTCTCTTAACCAGGTCTATATAGCTATTATATAGCTATTATAGCTATAGCTGTTGTGTTTATGATCTCCCAACAAACAGCAGAAACGCACAGTACGGTTTGGCAAATGAGTTTGTAACATGAAGTGCATTTTGGAAAATATCAGTTGAAGAAGAGTTTGGTCTTTGGGAGAAGAGTGTTAAGAAGATGCTTTCCAGGTGGAGTGTTGGCACCGGATGGCTTACTATGAAGTTAAAAGTTGACTACCTGATCAGGAATGAACCAACAAGAAAGACCTATTGGAGAGAATATTGCGTGAGGCACTCTCACTGTCACGGTGCTTCAGCAGTTGAACAGCAAGATGCAAGAAGATGCCCAATTACAGAGCTCTTAGTCAGTGCAGAGATCTCAGTTGGGCTTTGTGGTTGGTCTTTTACAGTTGGCAAAATTGTGCTCACTCTTCCTCTATAAAAATCTCTGAATCGATAAAAGTTGATGCTATACTGTAAGAAGTGTAAGAATTATGGGTGGCTGAGGCAATATCTATTTTTCAACATTTCTTGCAGGAACATGGAAGCTCAAGCCTAATGAAATTTCTATTTCTTTTGGATCATCCTTGAGTTTTTTTGAAACGAAGTGACCTTACTGAAATCCATGTAATGTGAATATGTGATCACTCCAAACACTCTGGATGACATCCCAGAACATTTTATCTTTTAGCATTGCAAGAAAAGACTTTCACATTTCTTTCCTTGCAGCTAATACTTGTACTGCAACAGTTTGGGAGTATTTTATTTGGTGGAGCCCATGCTTACATGAGAAAATCTGGTTAATTCAGTTCACAGCAGATACAACAGTGAACTCCTTCTGCTGAATGTGTACTGCTTCCACTTGTAAAAGCACTGCGATCCAGACGCAACACTTGGTTTATGCAGGCAGTACAATTTCTTCTGAGCATCTCAAGTGCCACATGTGGCTGTCAGCCACCATGCGTTCTAGGGTAGTTTTCAGGAACAAGTTAACTTCCATGCATCTGTGTAATTGCAATACGCTCCAGTCACAAATAGGTCCTCGTGACATTTAAGCAGGATCGTTTCCCTTTATAGTTAGGTGCTTGGCTGAGAGTGAATAACTCAGTACGTTACCACGTGATCTCTTGCTTCTAGAGTGGGTGGATTTAAACTCATGTTAAAAAAGAGAGGAATCAATTAGTATTCAAAATTATTGTGTCAGCCTCTTTGCAGTAGTGATGGCTGGTCAAAGTAGAGCATTGACAATCTTAGACCGAAGTTTGAAAACTTGCAAGTGTTCCTGGGGAGGAGGTTGTTATTGCTGGAGGCTTTTTTTATACATCTCTACTGTTCTGGTTGCAGGTCAACTCCATTCTCTGTTTGAAGTCCCAACATTGAATGCTGAGCTGAAAAAAAACCAGTTTGCATACCACCTTGGGATTGTTGAAAGGAAGCGCTCTCCTTCTCTGACAGTTGTATTTTATAAATATTGCACTGAGGTCAAACGTAGGCAAGCACACTGTAAAAATATATGGCAAAGGTTTAGAGATTTCCTGGCAATAATTTTAACATGTCCTGTTTTATTAGTTCTCATGTAGCTGTTTCTCAAGAGATTGCTTCATTCATGCAGTACTGGTTTTCTACGGATACAGAATTAATTAGGCGAGGGCAGTGTAGGAAAGTTGTGTGCGACTTGCTCTTAGGAATTATTTTTCCTCCAAAATCCCATTATAATACTGTTTGCCTGCTCTGAGGCTTTACATACTCCATTTAGTCTGCATAAAAAGACTTACTGATGTGAATGGTTAGGAGAATGCATCAGTAGGTTTCTTCTTTCTCTTTCAGTTCATGTTCATTGAAACCTGGGAGGTAAGTGAAAGCACGGTTTGCCCTTCTGGCTTTATTTGAAATAGGAATAAACTACTCAGCTTCAGAACAGGAGGAAATACAGTCAGTATTTTTTCCCTTTTATGACATGAAAACTGATTCAGATGATTATTTCTTGCGGGGAGGGGTTGTTGTCGCCTCAAGTGTTTGAGACTGTTCTTGATGTGTCTTTAAGTAGCTGATGAGACCCTGTAACCGAAATCAGAGGCATCAGCTGAGGCTGTCTCTACAATGGGAGCTACTTAACCCAATAATCAAAAGTAACGTCAGGGTTTGGAGCGTGAGGTGTTGAATCAGAAGCCAGGTTTTCATCGCTGACCATCACAGTCTCACTTGTGAGACTTTGCGTCCCCATGTCCATCAGCTCTTATCTTCAGGTATAGGACTCAGGGGAGATAGATGGTCTGGTGTTTTGCACTCATACAGACTACGTTTATACTGCTAAATAAGATTCAGGGAGTGAACTGAGCTATGGTACTGCTGATTGTCCATCCCCCCTGTTAGCAGGTCCTGGGCCAGTTTATCCCCTCCATGTGCTGGGGCAACATACGCCAGGGACCGTTCTTCCTTGGCTCCCTTCGTCCTGCACTGTCCTCTAGCACCACCTCAACGCGTTTGGAAACCTCAGGCACCCCCTGATGCCCTTTATGCCACAGCCCAGGGCATGAAACGCACATCCCGAAATTCCCTGCTGTAAAACTTACTGGCTGCGATGCAGTCATCGCGTTATTTCAGGCACTTAACGGCCAGCGAATGATTCCTGGCCCTGTTTTATTTAGCTGTAGTCAAGGAGACTAGAAAGATTGGGCTGTGATTCATGAGCGGAGATAAAGCTGGCAGGATCTGCTTTTGCCTCGTCCCCAGGGAAACAGAAAGCAGCTTTAAGTGAATGGGCAATTTCTGCTCAAGATGGAAGTTCATCGGTACTTAAAAATGCAGCATCGCCGAGTGCTGGTCGCTAATGCTGGGTACTGACCTTCAATTCCTGCGTTGCAGTCAGGGCTTCCTCTGTGGCCCTTTGCGGAGCAGCGGTAGTCACGGCTTTTCCCAAATCATGATCTACCATGACGGAGGTTCACACAGTTTTGGGCGCTTGGCAGTGATTTCTACAAGCAGCCCAGGCCAAGCTGGGTTTGGAAGAGCTCGAAATAGAAATAGGAGCTTATTGCTTTGTAGCCTGTGCAAACGATGTCAGGGAAGTCTCACCTAGTGTCCGTGTGCTCTCCTGCCAGCCGCTGCCTGGGAATTCCTGGGAATAGGGACTTTGCGTGATGTGACTGAACTTGGCAGAGGCTCCCCAAATCCTGACTGCCCAGTACAGCAGAACGGCCCCGTCTCTGCTCTGTCAGACTCTGAAACGAGAGCGCTAGACTTGTCTGTGTGTGACACAATTTTTAACTCTGGTAAAAGAGAAGATATGCTGGTCCGTTCATAGTCTATTGTTTTGAGGGAATGAAAGCCTCTTCCACCCTTTCCTTCCTCCCCCGAGTGAGGAAGAGCATAAAGCAAACTGCTTAAGGTGAGACAGGTCCTTAGGAGGGAAACTCCTTGCTCATGGTAGAGATTTGAGCAGATCCCTGGGCTGAGCTTAGTTAGTAAGCCTGACTTGCTATCTATAGGCTGACTGACTTGTCAGAAGGCTGCTGGTGGCCGTTCATCACTTCAAGGTCAATGCTTTTGATCTGCAGAGGCCGGATGCTTTTCCCTCGTGCAGCATGACAAGTCCTGTGCGTTTTATGAAAACGAAAGCATGCGCTGCCTGTCGGCGCGGTGCCTCCTCCGATGAGTCAGAGGATTTGCTGGTTAACTGACGAACCGAGTGCGTGCTTCTCAGATGTTTCCAGTTCAGTTTTTGTCTGAATAGCCTTCCTGAATAATTGTTTACTTTTGAATTACAGGAATATGCTTTAGCATCCAAAATGTAATAGAGAGAGGCAGAGTTGCTGGGAATTAACCAAGCATGTGCAGTCAGTTCAGTGTATTTTTCTTTTCTTCCTAGTAGTATTTTTTAATTATGTTAGCACTTAGGAAATTTAATGCTTGTGAGAGTTACCAGGCTTGGAAACTCTGGAAACTGGATTGAAACACGCAGCGCAAGCAGCAGCAGCAGCGTTCTCTTCACGTTCATTGACCTCCCTGTAGAGCTGAGTGCTTAAAAGTTGGGTGCTGTTCACTTCTTACCCTTTAATCAATCTGCGTTTATTGTGAGGTGGACGGTTTTGCATTAAGAACGGAATTTATCTTGAAGAAATAGTCAATAGCTTTCTAGAATGTTGTTTTATTTTCTCCTTTAAGACTCCTTTTTGTTATTTATTTTGGGAGAGTGGAAATGGTAACTTCACTGTGAGAATTTCCCTTTAGTAGAATCAAGTCATCCGGTTCCTTGCATATTGGCAATTGCCGTTTTTGTACAGTAATACTGTGATAACTTAATTTTTTTTAAACATGGGGGCGTGGGGGGTGGATAGCTATTTGTATTATCAAAAAAGCAGACCCCATTTCCAGGCTCAGGGTAGTAATTTCCTCAGATGTCTCATCTCTGTGTAATTTTAAGGAACCTTCTGTGATTCTGCGTAGAATCTCTTTTAATGAGAAATTAATTTGTCTTTCTTTAGCGTAGACATGTACATTTGAACTGATTGCCTTAGGCTCCTTTTATAGTTAAAGGACAGAAATAAGCATTTTTTGGATGTGATTCACCTGAACTATTTTAGGTGCATACTGTGGGATGAGCTCAAGTATGCTGTAGCACTGCTGTTTCTCCCCTTTGATGGCAAAGGGAGTTTGAGCTGGTCCTGGCTTTCAGCATATCATAATCATTCTTTCTGTGTACAGCCTGTGTCCTATATGGATTTTTGTTACGTGCAAGGTGGTCTTTTGTCAAGCTAATTTCTTGACTAATACGGCCTTCAAACATCTTGGGCATCTGTTGTTGTGCTTGCAAGTACAGTAAGACTAGTACTATTTTTCTTCTTCTATACTTTTTAATATTTTTCTGCTTTTCACACTTGTGTACTCCTTCAGCAATAGGAGGATTCTAGACCAGCTCAGTCTGCCTTGTGTGACTGAACCCTGCAAGTTCCTTCAAACCATTGAAATTCTAGTGTGGGGTTGCCTTGGAAATAGCAAATAGAGAACGAGGTGTAGAAACCGCAGAAAAAATGTAAGAGAAAATGTCTTGCGTGGTTGAAAGGAGTAGTCACATCGATCAAAAATATGGGAAGAAATTAAGCTTGTATGGTGCTTTTTTATTTTTAGTGTCAGTTTTGCCTAGTAACGGCTGATGGTAGGTGAGATGAAATCATGTGTGTGCCTGGGCTGTTGCAGTTTTCCTGCCTTAATTAACCTGTTAGGTTCTCCTCAAGTAAACCATATATTTTTAAATAGGGCTGCCTGGCTGCTTGCCTGTAGGCTGGGCCATCAGACTCTCTCTGATTCCCTTCTAAGTAGACCTGAAGATCTTACCATGCTCATACAGGTCTGAAAAACACGGTAATTGGTACAAAGAGGTGCCCAATAACGCTGCTTAGATTGTATTGCAAAACTTAGATTTTTTTTTTTTAATCCGTGTCTCATGGAACTCTCCATTTGTTTCTGTGTAGAAGTGAATAGCAGTACAGCTAGAAATGATAGGCAGGCTTCTAACTCTGCCCGGTAAAGACGAGTGAAGAGGATATGTGGCCTGAGAATAACTGAAGTATTTGGTTTGGCTTTAATAATCTGCATATCTAAATGCTGATATTATAAAATGGAAAGAATGATGATAAGAAAATGTCTTCTGTGCATGAATGTACAAGGAAAACAATTGTTTGCTTTTGATCTGTTGTTTTCCCAGCTAGACTGACAGCCGGCTGAGAATTATTGGATGTGCTGCATTGCCACTCTTCATTTCCTTCATCTGCAACATACGGACTTGTTTATGCAGGAACATGTTTCTTCTTCAAACACAGCGGACATCAGTGTTTCTTCTCCATAGAGGGATAGTTCGTTGTTATATCCCAAAGGCTATAAATATGCTACAGTCTACAGCATATTGGCTTAAGCCTTGATTTAGTTGCTGGTGAGCAAGTCAGTCATCCGTAATGTCCACAGAAGACGCTGGATAACTGAAGGAGTAAGCCTGTGGCCCGTACTCTGAAATTGGAAAAGAAATTGAATTGTGATATTAATAATCCATTGGCTCAGGTCTGGGCTCGGCTCCCTTTGGTGGAGCAAGGAAACGCTGTACCTTACCTCATACCCACCGAGTGACTGCAAGAGAGTCCATGTCACTCCTTTGACATACCTGCTTCTTCCAGAGACCAGCAGCTTCCCGGGGGTGAAACTGCCACGGAGCTACTGTTAGTTTTGCCTGAGATTTGATCCTTATCTTTTGTTTGGACTGACCTTTGCTGTTGTGTATTATGAATGGGATTAGTTTTAGTCCAGCCGCATCCACTGAGGACAAAAGCAGAACTCCCATTAGCCTGTAATGACCCTTACACGCTAGTCTGTCACTTCAGATACCCCTCTGCATTTTAACATATAGGTAAGGTTACGGAGCTCAGTGGATGTAGCGAAGATGTCAGTCCTAAACTCAGAAAACCTGTTTTTTTTTTTCCTGGCTCAGACACAAACCTCAGTGACTCCTGGGGGGTGCAGGGCAGTACCCCTTCTCTCTTCTGCTCTCTATTTAAAATTAATAGCTCCATGCTATCGGCTTAATATAGCTCAGTTTTTATCACCGCACAATCCCAGAATGTCTTCGGGTATTGTCAGCCACGAACACAGGAAATAATCCCTCATTAGGCTGAATTATCTAGACACAGCACAGGCTAGCTAGGCTAGTGCTTAAATAGCATTGTATTGACAAGGGCTTCCTGTTTAGCACAGGAAAGTCGAGGCACCCGAGATTAAACCGCAGCAGCAGACCCAAATTTCGTCTCAACGGGTGTAAGGAGCCGATGTAAAACTCCCAATCCAACAAAAATAAAACACCAGCTTTTGGCCACTGGCAAGAGTTTCCCTTAAGAAAGGTATCCAGCGAGTTGCTCTTTACACAGCATGTAATATTTTCAGCCTATTGGGCTTTTTGAGAGGGAAAATGACAGGCTTAAAGATTTCTTCTGCTTTTACTTAACAGCACAGGCCGGACACTTAGTGGTCAGTAAAATTCCATTAAGAACATAACGACTTTGTGTATTACTTCTCCTGTGGCTACCGCTGCGGACTGCACATCTGGTGTTCAATGAGTAGCACACCATTTCCACCGAATAAAGCATAATGTTTAAAGGTGGCTGATCCTGCGCAGCGGTAACAAGGTCGGGATGTTCTGTATCCCAAGATGTGCATGGCACTTCAGCCTGGAAAACTGGAAGGAAAAATTAAGATTGTTCCTTGAAGAAACGAGTGTCTCTGGGACAATATTCTCAGTCATGTGCAGTTTGCTGTGTGGGATGTGCGGTGATGCGGGTAACTATAATTTCTGATGAATTTCTCAATTCTCTGAAAGAGGGTTAGTTTTCAACTTGCCATTAAACACCCAGGGTGATACCGGCCATACTCGGCACAGGGCGGCCCCGGCCCCTCCTCCCAGAGACCCCCGTGGCCCCCGCTGCCAGCACCTCGCCAGGGACACCCCGTACAGACTGTGTACAAAATCCTGCTGCAGTTACTTTCTGGTGGATTATACCTTTCTCTCTCTCCTTTACCCTATTTGTTCCGTGTACTTGGAGTCTGACGGTTTGAGGCAGGATCGTTTATCGTTTTCTGAGGGGTGGGCGTAACTTTCAGCAGTCCTCCGTGTCGGCTCAGCTCTGTCTCTGCTGGCAGTCGGCCGCTGAGGTGGTGGAAATGGGGATGATGTTTTCTGCTGTGCTCTGAGCATGGCTTGCATGTGCTTCAGCGATGGTTGCGTGTTGCAAATGGTTGCATTGAGGAGAGTGAACCTGGGGAGAGTGAACTGAATTTGGCACCCATTCATACTGGCCTCACTTCTGCGGGGTCTGTGGGGTTTTTTTTGGACGGGATTTGGTTTGGGCTCTTTTCATATGAGACGTTTTGCATGAAATCTCACCGTCTGAAATCTAGCCATTCCCTTTAAAATGTATTCTTTCGGTCATGTACCAGCTTGCCAGTAAAAGAGAAATATAAGCGCTTCTCAGGGATTTAATCCCAACCCCTGTTGGTGCTCTCCTTTGCTCCCTTTTCTGACCAAGGGGAAATCCTGAATTTCAAGCACTTAACCTGTGCTGCTCTAACTTTTAGAGTATGTTGGAGACAGAATCGTGGGATTTTTTGGGCAGGGCCCAAAGCGCAGAGATAGCTGCAGGGGTCAGGAACCAGGAGGGGTCCCTATGCCCGGCGCTCCAGCTGGTGCCGTACCCCGACTCTCGGCAGGATGCCTTAGCTCGGGTGCCCAGCGCTGTCTGAGGGCATCAGCAGGAGCTGGCATCACTGAGCACTAACCCAGGGTAACTTTACGTAGCGTTGCATTATGATACGTGCATTTTCCCCATCCTGCCTCCTTGGTGGAATCGGCTTTTGGTGAAGAAACTTCTTTAAAGCCTTTATAACTGAAATAGGCTCTCAATGTAACAGCACTTTTGTACCATTCACCTACGTAGCTTGACCTACAAACTCCCGTTGCGTTGAGCTGACCTTAGGTTAGACAGGCAGGCAAGAGACACTTCAACTTCTTGCTCTCCCATTCTGTCATTTAAGAGTGGTGCAATAAGTATGTCCTTGACGTTTCTGTATGTGTGTTAGAAATTATTGTGTACTGTTGGGTGCTAGACAAAATATTCCACATCATCCATTTATTAAGACTATATCCATTTTTTTTTGTTACAGTCTCTGTGAAGTCGCCATCTCCCCAACTCCCTGTAGTAACCTGAGAAGAGAAAAAAATACTCCTTACTGATGCTAAACGTAAGCCCTTTTGCATAAGCAAAATTATCATGTTTAAGCATCTAATCCCATACATATCCATAGATATCACTGGTATCCAAACAATCTGTTTTTATTTTCTTGGCTCTTGCATTATTTATTTGCTGCAGAGGTCTCCTGGACAATTAATTCCATATGGCTAGATAGCAGCCCGCTTGGGATAAATCACCACAGTGTTGTTTAATATAAATTACTTCTATTTTAAAGCCTAGGATTGTCCACATGTTTTTCTGTTGCTGCTTAGTTCAAATTTATCCATCCCCCAGATCCTTGTGATCCCCCTTAAGGTACTTATACAGCGCAAGAAGATCCCCCCTGTAGCCTTCTCATCTTCAAATACATACGCTTAAGCGCCTCATCCTGTCATCTTAGCAAAGGCCCTCCCTACTTTTGGCCAGACTCGTGTATCTCTTACGGATTTTGCCTAGAATGGGTATGTTGCTTATGAAGATAAGACGTACCCAACTCCAGCTTATGCCCCAAAATGGCTATTTATAATGGCATAGTCTTTTTTTTTTTTTTTTTTTTTTTAAAGGTTTAGAAATCATCCTTTCCTAAGTTGTAGAAACTAGCGCGTTGCTCTTCCCCTGGAAGGAGTGTGCTCCAAGCATGGCTCTGAGGAGCGCGACGGGGGGAAGCTTTGCTCGCGCAGCTGTCGGGGAGGAAGGAGAAGTCTTGCAAAAAGCGATGGCGGTGGTTCCGTCGTGCCGTGTCGATGAGAGCAATCGACTGACATAGCGGCTGCTGTAACACGGGACACAAGATCAGATAGCTTCTCAGCAGAGGTGGAGTTACGGTGTAGAAGATACCTGCTGAGAGCAACGTAAATATCTGGCCAGGCCCAAAATACATGGTCTGCAGTGAGGGTGGTGGAGAGAAGACATGCTTTTTGCAAAACTCTAGCAAAAAGTGGTTTTCACGCTGTTTCTTTCAGCTTGGGTGCAAAAATTACCGGTATGGAAACATTCCCTTTACAGTATTTGCAGCCTGATGTTTGAATCACTTCACTATTCATGTCTGCCAGGAAGTGAAACTGGGAAGCCTGTTTCCTTTGGGCAAGCCTGGGTAAAATGCATTGAGAAATAAATGGACAAACGGTGATGGAGTCTGTAAAGGTGTAATTTGTATTATTGCACGCCAGAAAAGAAAAGAATTGTTAACCCAGCCTCATGCCATTCGGTAGCGACAGCATGGCGTGAGGATCAGAGATTTATCTGGGGATTAAGTCGTAAGAGCAAAGGGACTAGAGGTAGGAATAGGCAAACCTGTGTGGTCTGGTACAGAACTGTGGGGTTGAGCTGAATGCATGAAAGGGAGATCTGCGTGTATTTATCAGGTGTGCCATTTTCAGTCATTTCAGTGCCGTGAGGCTATTCCTCAGCATAACATTTGGTTTAAAAGCATAATTTTTTTTAAAAAAAAGATTATGCCTTGGATTTTTTTTGTCCTTTGGTTCTTGAGCCTTTTTTAAAATATCTTTTGCCTTTGAGGGAGAGGGGAATTGGTCCTGTACAATATCTCATCTCCTATGGTATCTCTCGCATTGATCCTGCACTTACCTGATGTTATAGCTAGATGTCAGCCTCAGATGTGAATCAGGGGCTTGTCAGTCAGAATCAGATTTATTTTTGCTCCTCATCTCTCAGTACCGTGAGACTGCTGAGATAGCATGATAACTGTGACTTGCCTCCTTCCCAAAAGCCCAGCCTAAGGGTTTAATTATTAAATTTAACAGAGCCATTAGTAAGGATTTGCCTTTAACAGACTCGGAGGAGTATTTGTGCTCATAGTGAAGTTTGCCTTTCTGTTGACTTTTCTTCGTGGTCTGGGGGGGTTCTTATTTTGCAGGTGATGCCCCCTGCTCATAAAGCTCTGCTCACAACCCTTTCTCCAAATGCCTTCCCTCAGTAATGTAGCCTTAATGGGTGCCAAAAGCTTCACCGCCGGCTCTGCACAGGCTGACATGGTGAGACGCCGAGGCAAGGACAGTTTCAGACCTGGGACAATGACAGCAGCAAGTGTGCTGGAAAATGGGTGATTCAGCTTTTCCAGCGACTCATCACGGTGACCTGGCAGGCTCATAAAACAGCAGGTCACGTTTTGGCGGATTTGGGGATGTATCAGCTAACGGAGGGTTGTGACTCACGGGGTGACTTATGATGGGGGCAGCAGAGGGTCGCGACTGCAGGACTCTGCCCCTCCACTGTGAGTCAGACGTGCGTTAGGGATGGGGCACACAGCAGGTCCCAGGGACTTTGTCAGTCTTTCCAGTGTGTCAGTCCTGCCTGTGAGTCAGCATCATGAGATGGGATGGACATGCAGATTGTTATTACATTTTCTTGTAAAAGACCTTGATAAGAAAATTGTAAATTATAGAACGTAAGGATTGTATATCCGTTATTAAAAGCAAGCAGACAAGCAAAAAAGCCCTTGTCTTTCTGTGCTAGGCTTCAGAAATGGCTGTTTAATGTCCATGTTACTGGGAGCTTACTAGTTGCTACAGACATTTAAATGCAAGTGGTTACCTGCGGGCTTACTAAGCTCTGGTCCCTGTCTCTAACACAGTTCAATTTATCCGATTATCTTTTTGCCTAATCTTCTCTTTCCAGGAAGGGCAGAAATTGAGAGAATTCTTTGCTGCAAGTCACTGTGTTTCTTGCCTCACTTCACTAGGTTTGAAGGAAAACAATTAGCTCCTCAATGCATAGATTTGCATGGTAGATATGGTGATGTACCCTAAAATTAATATATTGGCAAGAAAACGTCCTGAAGGATAGGTTCTCAAGTTTACCGAAACTCGTCACTAAACTGGGTTGAAGCTCTGTAGCTGCCTTTTCCCCTCCTCTGAATTACCGGAGTCCCAGTGCCATCTTCCAAATCATAAGCAAACAACCAAATGTAAATCCCAACATGAGAGCTTGTTGTCCGATGAGCTGGAAATGTTAGCTCTTAGTTTGCCCATGACATTGCCCGTGCCTTTCGCTGCACTGTTGCTTCTCTCATTCCCGTTAATTTCAGCTGCTTGTCTGCTCACAGATGATTTCCATTCCTGCTTTTGTTGCCTGCCAAACTCAGGGCGAGGAAAAGCAGCAGGTGTAAACACAGAGCTGTCAGCAGAACAAACTCATGGGCGGCATTTTGAATGCTTAGGTGACTTGCTGTAGGAACAGGAATATTTTATTACGATTATTTTTGGTTTGGGAGGGATGCTTTTCTTTCTTTTTTTTTTTTTTCTCTGCCTTTTACAAGAAGACAGGGAGTTGCACTCCTGACTGGGAGGCAAAGATTTGGGCTCTGTGGCTTAATTTCTAATAACCTAAAATAATTTATGTTGGAAGGGACGTTTGGAGGCCATCTGGGAGTGGGAGTGTGCGTGGGAGTGAACCTGCAGGGTGCCAGGGCCGTCCCTTGGAAGGGTACAGCCTTCCACCACCGCTCTGCGCAGGTAGCTGGGACACGGGCATGCAACCTGGTCATGGCGTTGCCGCCTCCTTCCCTTTCACCGCGACCTTGGGCTACTTGGTGCTGCTCAAGGGTGGCAGCAGCTAGACCTCGCCAGTCACCGTAACTTAGGAATCTCAGCAGAGGTCAACCCTTTCATAACAGGTACAAAGAATGTAAGACTTCGGTCACTCCATCACTCAGTACTTGCTGTATCGCATGAAGGACATCTCTGAGAAGAACAATTGCTTTGCAGATACTGAGTCATCCTTGTGAAGTGCTTCCAGAGACTGAGCTAAAAGAACTAATGGAAGCACAAAGGTCTGGAGTTAGGTTTTCTGTACATCCGCATTCAAATCTGGGGCTTATTACCTAAGGACGTTGTCTCCTGTTACCTATATTTTAAAATACTTTATTCCAGAGGAAATACATTATCCCTAGCTCTTGAGAGTGCCCAGCCTAATTTGGACTGTGAGGTAAGCTAGCATGCCGACGTTTTCTGTTTTTCTTTACGAAGTAAGTAGACCATACTTTGCCCATCGGTAGCTTTATGGCTAGTAGTCACATTTTGCAGTGTGTCCTTACGCATCTCTTGCATATTGTAGCAGCTACTTTATAGTTGGCACCAGTTTGGGATCTTCATTCATGGCTAAGGCAACTACACACAGTGTAAATAAAAATAACCACTGAGTTATCTGGGAAATAACCGTATCAAATATCCAAACCCAGAGTAATGTAAAAAATGGTTATTTCTCTCCCACTCAGTGGCTTCTTACTTACTGGAAGTAATGAATGCAGACAATTATCTTACAGAATGTTCAGGATTATTAATAATACGTAATAGGGCAGGAGTTAACATTGACAAGTGACTACGTTTAATTTTCAGTGGAAATGCTTCAAACATCTAGCTTTGTGTTAACGTTGCTACTGATTAACATTTGCTGCAATGTCGTAGAGTTAAACTGGGACAGTAAACAAGCTATCCTGTTCTGCATCGGTTCACAGATGCTGGAGGGATGCTTGACTGTATATCTGATAGCAGAAGTGAAGTCAGGTGAGGATGAGGGCAGTCCTCGGATAACAGAAGTGGACGGGAAATGCACAGGAGTAGGAGGTTTGGCAATGTCACTCTTGCTTCTGAGTCACTAGCGAGCTAAAAATCTGGGCAGAGTGTGAGGGGGTGTATCGACAGGGTAAGCTAATTGCTGTCACAACCATTGCCTCTAATCTTATTTTCACGTATTTATAGTGTGTAAGATAGCATTTTCTCTCAAGTGAGCCCTCTTGCAGGCCCCTTGGCAAAAAGGGACCATTTCCTATCAGCATCTTATGAAGCAATAGCCTGATTACTCAAAAGGGGTCATTATTGCTGCCTTGCCAGGTTTTGCTGAGTACGTCTTCAGGTTGAATTCAAGAGCTCGAATAACTTTGATTGCAGACTAGTAACGAGCTTTGGTGCCGTGCTTAAACCCTGAGTGGGAAGAATAGCAAGCAAAGAGGGAGCTGAAATATGGGGACCATTGGGACAGTTTCCAGCTTCGACTTGTGATCTTTCTTTGTGCTCCCAGGCTTTACCCTGTCCATGACTCAATTACTTATTTTATACAAGTATGAAAGATTGCTCTAATGTGGCTAGTTCTTTGTTTCCGAGGACTGTTTTCAGCCAATGTCCTTAGCAATTGAATTTGCTTCCACATTGTTATATTCAGAGATGCCTTTTATTTGCCGTAATTACCTGCTCCGAGCACAGCTCTGCCACACAAAGGTTCGTGCGTGTGTGCCTGTATACACACACACACATATTGGAAACTGCTGCCCTTTGTGCTCTGACTCCAGGTGGTAAAGCGTAATATGGGAAGGAGGATGAACATTTTGTGGTTTTTTTGGATCGGGGGAACAAAACTAAGTTTTCAAAGTTGCAAATAGCATTAGAGTTCCCTCACCCTCCTGTTTATGGGGCAGAGGATCAAAATACTGAGAGGAAAAGGAAAGATAAACAGTACCTTCCTTTATTTCTTCCTTCCCTCAACAACATTATCTGCATAACCCTCTCCACTTTTCATCTGATTGTTTGGGACTCTCATTTGTTTTGAAATCAAAACGGATATTGACATCAAAAGGGAAAGCTGTTGTTTTAGACTGCTTTATATATATTTTTATATATAATCTATTTGCTATACTTTATCTGTTTAGTTCTACTCTTCATTAGCTTGCTTACACATCCCAAAGTTTTTTTGCAATGGTTTTGTCTTTTCCAGTTGTCAAGCTTTGGCTCCCTATCCCCACTTCCAACTGCTCCCTCGTTGTGATTTATACAGGTTTGGAAATAATTACAGCTCTCTTGCTTAACTGCTGCTGCATCCATGTGCGTAAGTCCCTAGATAAGGTAAAGGACCCTTGTTTGTAGACTAGCCTAGAGAACTAATGTTAGCTGTACCCTTCAGGAAATAGAAAATCAACTGTGGTGCTCTGGGTTTTTCCATTTTGTCTTGCTAAGGAGCCCAAAACATGACCAATTTCAACCTTTTTTTGTTTGTCTCCTAATTCCAGTTGAGGCTGGTAAAAGATGACACATTTAATAGCCGCTGTTCTTTACTAGGAGAACGGTTGCTGCCTTTGCCTTCCTTTTGGATTTGCCCACATATCAGTAAAGGCATCTCCACAGCCCCCTCAGTGCAGAGGAGCCTGGCTTTAGGTAATGTCACACGAATGCAGATCAGCATTAACTACACAGTGGAGATTACTCCCATGTTTAAATGAAATCTCTATCTGGTAACATCTCAATATCTGAGGGCCTCCTGTTAACATAGCTGTCACATTTCCCTGGAACAGTGCAGAGACATTTTTATCTGGTTTTACAGTTCATAAAAAGAAAACGAAGAAATACGTTTCCAAAGCAGCAACTAATTTTACTTGTTTCTATTTTGGGAAGCCCGATTTGAGGCTTTGCCAAGCTGTCAGGCCAGCTTGCCTACGTTTGCAGGGGAGCTTGGCGGCAGCGCTGGGCGCTCATCCCATGCTCTTGACTTCCAGCGTCACAACTCTCCTGCAATATAAAGTGCTTTTCCTTTTTCCTGAACCGGTCAGATCTGTCTTGCTCCATTCTCATTTTGAAGTTCAAGTTGAGTAAGTGTAGCTTGTGTCCTGGCTGCAGACCCTTAAAACACTTCTTGAGCACTGCAGCCTGGCCGGTTGCAAGGGCTGCCCTTGGAGAAGAGCAGCTTGCTCACCTTGCAGCGCGGCTGGTGAGGCGCTGTAGATGGCATGGAGCACGTCAGTGTCGTCAAGACCACTGCGATTAAATTGTTGCGGTGATAGGGAAAGCCATCTGCTATTTGTTCCCCCTGCCTGCTCGCTATTCAGAAAGCCGGTGCCAGACGTGACTGCCAAGCCTGGCTGACTAGATGCCAGGCTGTCATGTGGAGCAGGCCTGGCTGCTGCTGGGACTGGGTCAGAGGTTTGGTGACCCATTTGCAGGTGACATTGTACATACGTGTGGAAAAGGCTTGGCTGTCAGTTGATGGAGGGAAGTTGCGGCGAAGGGTGTGATGGTCGCTGGAGCGCGCCTTTTACAGCTGGTGTCTTTGCACCGCTGGGTGGTGATCCTAGCTGAGCTGATAATATGTTCTCGCTCTCTTCAGATATATGGCTGTGAGAGTTGGTCTTGTGCCAGCTCCTTCCCTGGAGAAAGAGAGGTGTGGGGGACTTATCCCAGCATCGCTGTAAGATGACGACCTTAGAGACAGAGAGGCATGCGTGTGGGACTTTATCCCGGCATCGCTGTAAGATGATGACCTTAGGGTTGCTGGTGCGCCTACGGCGGGATGATTATCAGAGAGGGGCGTGCATCCCGTTTATGCTGAAAGGGTTGGGGCAGGCTACGGAGGCGTTTTTGTGGGGCACAGGGATGGGGCGTGTGGGCTGTGTGCAGTTCTGATGACTTCCCAGGGAGTGAATAGTCACTGCGAATCTTCTGTGCAAGTGTCTGAAGTTCTTTGATATACTATCTAATATACATTGGGAAACGATATCAAATTCCTTAAACAAACAAAAAAAAGATGTGTTAAAAGAATATTAGGATTGCTGAAATACTAAGGTTAAGGATCCAAAGTTTAGGAAATGCCAGAAGCAAGATGTCCTAGGTGTCTGCTTTTTGCATTTTGTGACATAAAGTCTTTTTGTCACGATGACAGAGTGTTTAAGGGCATGATGATATACTGTTTTTTCCTATGTTGGCCTTATACAACGGTGAGTTAGCAAGCAGTTATTTAATGGTATATTTTATTAAAAAAGAACAGTATGTGAGACTCTAAGCTTTATTTACTGTACTTAACTAACTTCTTCTCTAAACACAAAATTCTTATTTTCTCTCCCTCCTCACGCCCCCGTGGATTTTTCCTCTTGGATTCTTCACAGTGAAGAGTGCTGATCAGTATAATACCTGAATACTGTACTGGCAGTAATGTACCTTCACCTTGTCTCTGGATGAGATTTGGTGGATTATGGGGATAGCATAATCTCTATTATGTAGATAAGGGACTGAAACACTGGGAAAGTGAAAAACTAGTATTTTACTAACTTTGTGCATAAAATATGAACCTGATTTTGGAGCATTCACTGTGAAGTATTTTATAGGTTCAGAACTTCCATATCCTAATGCTATCTCTTTTTTATACCTGGGTGTTCATCCCAGTCCTGTTCCCATTGTTGGCTCCGCTCTTCAGACCTTCCTCTTTGGAACCAGTTTCCATCTCCATGTTTTTCCAGTATAATCCATCCTCTCAAGCCCACTTATTTCCTCCATTATGTTCCCCTCTCGTTAGATTCCTCCTTTTGCTCTAGTTTGCTCATTCTGCTGTGGTCCAACTCAGCTTTTGATTTAGGCGCAGGTAGTGTTGTCTTTCATAGCGCTTGTCAACCAACAGGAATATCGCTGGCGCTACTGGAAGGAGAGGGGTTTTTTTGTACACAGCTACCCAAAACACCAGTTACGGAGAAGTGTGTTTCTTCTGGTCCCTCTGGGCTGGAGAGCGCTCAGTTCAGCTGTGGGTCCGGTACCTGAGCAGCACCCTCACTTGTGGGAGCAGAGGGGGAAGCGTTCAGGAGGATGGACTCTTCTGATCTCAGCTGCTGAATTTAAATGTTCTTACGGAGCATGTGTAAAATGGTCATCTCCAGGCATGCAGAGGAAAAGAAGGTTATCAGGAGTAGTCAACATGGATTCACCAAGGAGAGATCATGCTTGACGAACCTGATAGCCTTCTATGATGGCGTGACTGGCTGGGTAGATGAAGGGACGGCAGTGGATGTTGTTTACCTCGACTTCAGCAAGGCTTTTGACACTGTCTCCCATAACATCCTCACAGACAAGCTTAGGAAGTGTGGGTTAGATGAGGGGACAGTGAGGTGGATTGAGAACTGGCTGAACGGCAGAGCTCAGAAGGTTGTGATCAACGACGCAGAGTCTGGTTGGAGGCCCGTAACTAGCGGTGTTCCCCAGGGGTCCGTACGGGGTCTGGTTCTGTTCAATATATTCATCAATGACCTGGACGGAGGGATAGAGTGTACCCTCAGCAAGTTTGCCGGCGATACCAAACTGGGAGGAGTGGCTGATATGCCAGAAGACTGCGCTGCCATCCAGCGAGACCTGGACAGGCTGGAGAGCTGGGCCAAGGGGAACCGAATGAAATTCAACAAGAGTAAGTGTAAGGTCCTGCACCTGGGGAGGAACAACCCCATGCACCAGTACAGGTTGGGGGTTGACCTGCTGGAAAGTGGCTCTGCTGAGAAGGACCTGGGAGCGCTGGTGGGCAGCAGGCTGACCATGAGCCAGCGCTGTGCCCTTGTGGCCAAGAAGGCCAACGGGATCCTGGCGTGCATCAAAAGGACCGTGGCCAGCAGGTCGAGGGAGGTTATCCTCCCCCTCTGCTCCACCCTGGTGAGGCCACATCTGGAGCACTGTGTCCAGCTCTGGGCTCCCCACTTCAAGAAGGACAGGGAACTGCTGGAGCAGGTCCAGCGGAGAGCCACAAAGGTGATCCGGGGACTGGAGCACCTCTCTTGTGAGGAAAGGCTGAGAGACCTGGGTCTGTTCAGCCTGGAGAAGAGAAGACTGAGGGGGGATCTTACCAATGCTTACAAATATCTAAAGGGTGGATGTCAAGAGGATGGGGCCAGACTCTTTTCAGTGGCCCCCAACGACAGGACGAGGGGCAATGGGCACAAATTGGAACGCAGGAAGTTCCAGCCGAGCATGAGAAAAAACTTCTTTCTTGTGTGGGTGACGGAGCACTGGAACAGGCTGCCCAGAGAGGCTGCGGAGTCTCCTTCTCTGGAAATATTCAAAACCCGCCTGGATGCGGTCCTGTGCCCCCTGCTCTAGGTGACCCTGCTCAAGCAGGGGGGTTGGACGAGATGATCTCCAGAGGTCCCTTCCAACCCCTACCATCCTGTGATTCTGTGAAATGACCTTTAAATTGGCTGTGTTGTGTGCGTTTTCGGAGAAACCACGTTAAACTTATTTCTGGCACAAACGTCACGATCTTGCCTAATTGTGAGTTCCTTGTTCAAAGCTCTGGAGTGCCAGAGCTTGTTAAAGCAAAGGTTACTGGTGCTTTTGTACGTGGTTGAGTAATGAGGTATTGTTCTACCTTGGTTCTGGCGTTTTGGCTAAAATATTCCAAAATTTTCAGCCTGAGGTGGGCTCTGGCATTGTACACTTCATACCAGGTTATTAAAGTTTGACAAAATGATCAGCAGCTGAGCACCAGGAATTAGAGTGGGAAATCTCAGTCAGCTTTAATAAAATGATGATGGTGTTTATAAAAATTATACCTGCTATTTAATTATTCCCTGATGCTTTGAAGCTTCCTATGAGAAACACGAGTGGTGTAGGCACAGCACTGCCTATCCCAGCACTCCCAGTGTGTTTGAGCAGCCAGTGCTTGTGGTGGGCTTACAGCGATGAATTCTCATTGATCTTTGCTAATGCAAGGTTAAAGCGTCGGTATTTGCTTGTGCTCTAATTTTCATATGGTATGCTAATTACTCTTTTGAATTGGAAATGCTTGTTCAGCACAGTGTAAGAGAAATCGGAATTGGCTTCGGGATGCTGTGCTGCAAATAGTGTCGAACCTTTTCCTGTTTACGTAGAAATGCTGTTCAGGTTTTCGCAGGCCAAATTAGACATCACCACATTTTTATTCAGCTCACAATACGTGTGCGTGTGCACGCATGCATATGCATACGCAGTTGTAATTTTTTATTGTTGTGCTAGCAGCGATACTGTCCAGGAGAGGCTTTTTTCCTAACATCATGGTGGAAACATGGTGATGATTTTGGAAGCGGATGCAGCTGTCTGAAAATGAAAAAGAAAAGACAAAATAGAAACAGAAATATTTTCCGCCTTTGCAGAGGGACTAAAAGGTAATTAGCCAAGGATAAGTAAATGAGTTTATTTTGAAAGACCCAAAATGGTGACCCAAAATGTTTTCAAAGGTTTTCTGTGTGATGGCATTTCTGTGTTCAAAGTTTCAGTCCGGGAATCCTCAGACAAAATTGATAATTGTTGGCAGGGGAGGGCAATGGAAAGTTATGCCTGAGATAGGAAATCATCTCACTTTTAAAGGTGAACATTGCTATTTCAGTTTTTAATTCTGATAATTAGCAGTAGCAGCTCATCCTCAAATTGCTCTTCTAACATTAGGTGGTCCAGAATTGCATGAGGTAACTTCATATGCCATTTTATCCTGAGTCTGTAATTGGAAAAAGACAGGAACGGCTAACTGCTATTAATTGCACAAGCAAAGAAAATTTCGTTTCTCATTTATATAGATATAGAACAGTGTTAGTGCTGCTGCAAAGTGATGCACTTCGAAGGTTTTGCTTTAATATTGTGTATCAAATACTAATTTCTGTTACTGAAAGCCTGTCTCAGCCTATACTTTGTGTGCATCTAGCCAGAGCACCTCTCTTCTATGTTCTCCTCGCTTCTCAAGTGGATATGGCAGACTCCTTGGGTGCAATGTCTAGTATCTCGCTGCATTCTTGCCAGCCTTTCTGGTGGCCACCGATCTGTGGAAGATACTTCTGTGTTTCCTGTCTCGCGTTATGCCAGCTCCCTACCTGCGCTCTGCAGGTGAAATCGGGATACCTTAAGAATATTACTGAGAACGCAGTGGGGAGCAGAGGAACTTACTGAGATGTCCTGGTGCTGCAGTTTACACATACGTTATAACCTAGGGTGAAAAAATGCATTGTGGTTCTCATTTTGTGTCAAAATCGCTGTTAATGCAGGCTGGGTTGATGTAAATTGCAAATGTAAGCATCTGTTCACATAACTCCAAGTGATAACACGTGTGTGTGTGTGTGTGTGAGAGAGAGAGATGTGGCAGAAGAACTGAAAGGAAAATCACATTTAAACATGTGCTACTGTTTTCTTCCTAAAATTTGATCTACTGGTATCTTCTGCTGGAGCTCCTGCCTAAGCATTTTCTCGTGATGAACCAGATTATTGTTTATAGCTGATTTTTAGGTTCTTCCAATGGATCCTGATGGATTTTTTAAATTATTATTTTATTGTTTATTTTACCTTTTATTTTATTCACAAATCGTTGGGGTAATTCAGATTGGAAGGGCCCTCAGGAGGTCTCCAGTCTAACCTTCTGCTCGAAGCAGGGTCAGCTATGAGATCAGACCACGTTACTCAAGGCTTTATCCAGCTGGGTCTTGAAAAAATCCGAGGACAGAGACCGCACAACCTCTCTGGGCAACCCGTGGCACTGCCTGACTGTCCGCGCAGTGAAACGTTCTCCTCGTCCCCAGTCTGAGCCTCCTGTTGCAATTTATGCCTGTTGTCGCTTGTCCTCCCGTCAGATACTGCTGTGTGAAGCCTGTTTCTGTCTTCTCGATAACCTCCCCGTAGGTAGCAGGGGCTGCTGTTACGTGCCCCCGAAGCCATCTCTTCTCCAGGCTGGATGAGCCCCGTTCCTCAGCCTCTCCTCCCAGGGTAAGTGCTCCAGGCCCGACCGTCCTGCTGACCTTTGCTGAGCTCACTCCAGTTTGTAGAGTGAGAGTGGAAGAGAGTAGCTTCTTCTCAATTAAAATTCGCGTTGATTCGCTTTCTTAGAAATACAGTTGTCATCTCCTATACTTGACTGGCTCATTAACAACTCCTTGCCACCACGCTGCCAGTGGGGGTGTCTGAAGTCCTTCTGTTAACAAATGGACTTGCTGTATGGCTCCATACTGGGTCGTGGTTGAGGGTAGGTGTAGTGCATGCTCTTTTGGCGCGTGACAGGGTTGAATAGATGGATGCCCAGTGACGTTTTCCTAAACAAACTCTAACAGTGAGATAAGGAGATATAGAGCTGGTTATGACTAAGGTCAGGGCTTGCCTCGATTCTTTAGAGGTCCAAAGCCTTGAGGTATAATTGAAGGTGGAACAGATGCTACACGTGTATTGAAACTTCGTTCTGGATCGCTATCTGAAAAGGTTTATCATTTGCCAGTTATTTTCCAGGTGATCTTTTTTAATGTGCTGAGGTAGCAGATGTGTTTGTTGTATCCAACTCTTTAAAGTCATTTTAGGAAGTTAAACAGATGGATGCATTTTGAAATTCAGCAGCATCTCTTTCAGCATCTGTAACGTCGTTGGTTCATGTGCCAACCGGGACAGAAGGAAGCAGAGCATCTGATAAGTACTTTGCCTATGACAAGCTGACCCATTTGCCAACGGCCAATAATATACTAATGTTGTGACAGGAATGATTGACTACCGCTGCTTTTACAGCGGAGTGATTTGAGTTTTTTGGGGTTTGGTTTTTTCTTTTTTTTAATCTTGAATACAGGGGGTTTTTTTACTGCTGGAATAAACAAAGCCTGTGTTAATTCTCATACAGGAGGTGATTGTGTCTCCAGAACGCAGAAAATCATTCCATCAATTGAATTCCATCTCTCTAAAAAAAAAAGTTTTATATTACAATGATCTTGCTACTAAAATGGCAAGAGGAAATATGAAAAACAGAAAAATTATCTCTCAGTGCTACACCTTCGGTTTGTTGTTTGTTTTCCAATGATAAACATCAGCCAGCTCTTCCTTGGGGGTGATGCAGCATATTAGGGCTGTGTGGTATTTTGACTCTGACACCTTCCCAAAATATTCCAAACGCTGAGAGTAGCGTTATTAAAAATCATATGATGGGGTGTGTAAGGTAAATGCAATGCTGTCAGGTCTTTATACTGTAGCTTTAAACAGTGTGAGTTCAATACAACATCATGGGTAAAATTCAGGATGGCAGGAAACCTTCGGATGGAATAATATCCTGTCACCTGAAAAAAGTAAAATTGATTAAATGTTGAGATATCAAAGCTGTTTAAGGCAACAGACATATCATTAATCATTACACTGGGAACCTCCTTTGTTTTGGTATGAAACAAAATATTAGGACAACGTTGGGTTCTTTTTTTATGTCATTTTTGGGTGGCTGATACTACAAAAGCTTGAAAAAATCACTGTTAAAACAGTAGGAGGGTTAGTTATCAGCTTGCTAACGGGAGAATGAGAGAACAAAGGAAATATAAGGAAATTTGAGAAGGGAACCTTGACACTGCCTTGCATGAGGCTGCGTGGTGGCCCTGCAGCACTTGAGTTGTGAGTATTCGGTGTTAGATGAATAGGGAAATTAAAGAATAACTGTTTCCTGTACATTTCCCTGCAAAGTGATCTTTGAAGCTTTCTGGTTTAAAACTGAGCGTGACGTTTGGCAGGTGCAAGTAGACCTCTCTTTCAAATGGATAAGTGATTTTTAAATTTAAAATGAATCAGTACTTTCTGTTGTTTTTCTGTGAGTTACGGGGTAATCCTCCTCAAATTGCCTTGTGATGGATCGTCACATTGGAGACGAAGGTGGCAAATTGGTTTTTTTGGATGTTGACTCTCAAGAATGGTCATGGCTGTTGGGCTGAAGGTTTACTTGAGTTACATCGGTGTAAATCTGAAGAAGCTTCACTGAAATTTTTGACTTAAGAATTTCCGTAGGACCATTAGTGTACCCCACATTTTAGCTTCTGAGGATGTGCTTTTATTTTCCATAAACATCAAATCGGGACTAATCTTTCTTCAAAGGAGCTGTGGAAGTAGGCAACATTCATACTGGGGCGTTGTGTTAAACACGTTGTGTTTCCTTTTATACCATTGTGAACAGTCTAGGTTTATAGACGTAATTATTTTTCTGCTAACGCATTCAGAAATAGCTGGTGTTTGTAACATTGCAATTAATCATTGTGACATTATATGGTGCATTGCAGGTGACCTCCAGCAGCGAACCGCTCCTGAATGGTTGCCCTGTGGGAATGCGCTCTTTCTTTGGCTTCTAGGGAAGAGCGGCTGCCTGCAGACTTCGGCTGTGAAGTGTACTTGGCAAAGCCTGCAAATGTGGGACGATATTTGTTGTTCTCTGCTATCTAGTTGGCAGTTGGTGAGCACGACAAGCACTGCCTTCCATGGCTCCAGAACTGCACTGGATGCATGAACAGAACTGGATGCATGGCCTCAGGATACAAGAGGATTTTTTTAATATAGATTGATTGGTAATGTGTACTGATGGGAAGGGAGATAATGTGAGTATAGGATAGGATTGGAATAATTATCTAGAGAAGATTTTGATAAATACTTCTAATTTGGAAGTCAAATTCTGATGTTGGCTGTAGAGAAACTACATTGATTTAGAGCAGGTGAAAATGTGACTCTCACCATTTAGTTTGAATAGTGATACTTTGCTCTTTACAAAATAGCTGCAGTTGCTTAATGATAATTTGGCCAATTCATGTTTGTTCAAAACTGCTGATGTGGGAGAGATTGATGGCAGCTAAGGCTGGGCTGGAATGCTTAAGCAGATCCAGTTGAAATAAAGAATTTGAAATACAGCCTTTTCTTCCGATCCGCTTCTCAGATGGTTTCTACCTTTAGGCTCTGACAGCTCTTTCAGATGATGGAGCAGGTGTGTTTGAAATGTGCCAGTAAGGGACAGCAAGGTTACAGAAGGTGACTACCTGATGATGTGAGATTGTTAGCTTCTAAGTGGATTTTTTTCCCCTGCTGCTTCTTGAGAAGGTAGGGAGAATAGCAGCACAGGGAGGAGAGCATTTTTTTTTTAGGTCCTCTTCTTCATATTTCATCTTAACCTGATGGTTCTTAAAGTCAAGAGTAGTTTGTGTTATTTGGATCATGGTTCCCTTCCTTCTGTGATATTCCCATTACTGTGATTCTAGTCACAGATGTTTTCTTAGCTTTTCCAAATACATGACGCCATAGGCAACGTCAAATCAGGCTTAAAATAATATAGGAGCTAGTACTATTAACCTTGTGGAAACAAAGGACACATGAATAGATTAAGAATACCCAGATGCACATCTCTGTTGGGAAGACGCCATCTGCAAGGATCTTTCTAAAATGCTATTGAAATATTTATTCCAGGTGCTGTTAGTGGCATGGAAAAATGATATGTCTTCTTATGATCACAGACACTAAGAGATAAATAAGTCAAGGTGAGCTATAGGTTGGCATGACAAAGCTAGTCCTTTAGGATCGTAAAGATTATTCACGCATATATGTATTACAGAGTGGTCACTGCTGTGCCTACAGTATAGATGTACAATATGCATCTAAATCTTATAACACTGCAGAAAGCATTAATTGAAATAAGCTCTTGCATTCCTTGTCCCTTTCACTCTTGTTCCTGATGAGTTTAAGTCTGAGGAATGAACTTTACATGCAAAGTCAGAGAGAGGGACCTTTTCCAAGTTGATCACAGAACCCCTCTCGGTATGTCTGTCTCCAGCCAGCTGAGCCCAATTTTTATTAGATTCTGAGAAACTGATACAGCTACAGATCCAAAAGCGACAGAAACATAATGAAATCAAAGACGTGGATGTTGATCAAAATGCATTTGCTATGACAATAGAAACTTAGGTAGCTTTCGAGTGAAGCACTACCAGACTTAGACTTATGTAAAATGGCCGTGTAGTCCAATGATAAATGCATCATGAAATAAAAAAATACCAGTCTGGAATGAGGTGGACAAATTATTTCAGTGCAGTTGTGATGCCAGCTCCTACTGTTCATGCTTACATTACAAAACCATGAAACGTTCTGGTACAGAAACAGGATTAAATACCAGCATTGTTCAGAAGATGCTCATTTAAAATAGTGCCATGTTGTGTCACCATGCAAAAGTGTCTGCCTGTATCACTAGTGTGGCTAGTGAAACTTTCTATGTGTCTTCTGAAAATGAGTGTAACGGGTGTTCTTGTCCAGGTGGAACTTAGACTGTGTGTTTGTTAAAACATGACACTGTTATAAAATGAGGTGGAACTAAACCCAGTGTGAATTGGGAAAGTGTCAGGGGATTACAAAAGGGATTTTAGATCAGAATCAGTGTAATGCAGACAACATTTCTGTGAAAAGAACTGGGAACAGAACCAAGGTTTCCTCCTTTTCTCTCTGCTCTATATAAAGAACTCACATGTACAGATTATAATTGCTGTGGTGAGAGGATGCCAAATTATATAATGCTTCTACCCACATTCCTCTTTTCTAACTGCTACCATTCCTCCTGTGGGAACACAACAAAAAAATTAGGAGCTTGATCCCATTTACACCTTTATGGGTTCTTTCATGAAATGGTAACATAAATCTGCAGACAGGATCGGGCTTTTACATATTCGATACTCTGATCAGGGACAAAAGATGGATGTGAATGCGCAAAATGTCTGCAGTACCAAAAATAGGTCCATATTTATTCCTGGCATAACTTCACTTAAGTTGATGGAGTTGTGCCAAGGCTGAATATGCCCACAGTCTATAGGACAGCCGGCCGCCTGGCAGTAGTAAAGTTTGATGAGAATGCTTTTGTAAGAACAATTAAGCCTTCCGATACTGAGAGTACATGGTGACGTTTTAGGAATATTCACCTAGGCTTAAAACGATTTTCTGGGAGATTTCGGGTACATCTGTATTGCCTAAAAGACAAGGATAGCATTGATCAAGGTATTTTGAAGTCTTGAGTTTAGTTCCATCAGCAGTTCTGAATCACCAGACCAGTTAACGAGGTGTTCTAATTGATATAATAATTCCACATAGTTTTTCCACTTACACTAATGTAACATTTGACTTCACTGAGGATGAATATTAACCACAAGTTGAAAGGAAGGTCTGATTCTCTGATCCTTTGCTACATTTCATAAAGCTTTTAGTTTTACCTGCAATACCCACATACCATCCATACAGGCATTTTCTTTCCACTCGGGTCTAGAGACCCTGTTCAGCTGTCAATTGATAGTGTAGGAGCAATGAAGGCAGCTTCCATAGTTTTACTGTTCCAGAAACATTCGTCTCATTCATAAAGATCATCTGTTCAAGAGCACTCGACCCTGGGTTTTGTTCTGTTTACTGGCTTTGTTTTGGGCAATGTGCTGACTTGCCTACAAGCTCTTCAGCTACAGGGTATTTAAACAGTTTCCACTGATGTGTTAAGGTCTCCGGTTTACATGAGTCTGGCTCACTAAAACTTTGAGAATATTAAGCCAGCTCTCGACACCAGAGTCTTGGCGCTTGAGATGACGCTGCATGGTGCTAAGTAGCCACAGCTTGAATCCTGAGCAATGGCATCTCCTGAGCTTAAAAATCAGTCCTATAAGCCAAGTCACTAGGGTTTTTTGTGTGGGTTTTTTTTTTTTTTTTTTTTTCTTTCTAACAGGGAAGTAAAGTGCTTGTCCCTCCATATTCCCCCATTTGGGGAGTGGGTGGATGCTCGCTGGACTACAGGCAGATAAGGAGTGATGTGATGATTCAGGCAAAGATACTCATCAGACTTTAAGCTCCAAGGGAATGTTCCCCTAGTTAGTGGCCTATCTGACATTTATGGCAGGAAGGAATGAAGCTCTTGCTTTTTGTTTAGATAATTTGCCTGCTTTTTAATATTACTTACTCATAGCTTAGATACAGAAATTTCGGTGATTCAAAACAGGGGAAGGGAAAACTGGTTGGGCGTTTCAAAGAAGCCAAGGAAGATAAGTTCCCAGATCCCACTGACTGTCCAAGAGAAGTAGTTTATTTTAAAAATCCTGGCTTTAAAAGCAGGTAAAATCAATTTTTTTAATATATATGTGTATATATATATATATACACAAAAAAAAACAAACCCCAAACCCTAGTCACTTCCAAACACAGACCAAAATTGATGTTGCCCATCTTTGCAGATATAGCCTGTAATGTGATGTGTTAACAATTTATGACCTCATGGTATGGGTGCACTGCCACTGGATACAGTATGTTGCATTTCAGTGGCATTACGCTGTAGTGTTTGGGTATATAAAGCAAAATATGCATAACATTAAAAAAAAACCCAGGTATTCAATGACAATGGATTATTAATGCAAACTTTTCTCTTAAATAGCTGGTTTTTACTGAACCCATAAGAGAAGCAGTAACTCTAGGCCACTCTTCAAATGTGTTATCAGGAATTCACATTAAGCTTTGGTAAAGAAGGGGTCTGTGTTATTGATTCGGCAAAATAACTGGCAGGAGCGTAGATTGAGTGTATTCAGAAGACATCGTCTTCACTTCAGTAGGCAGGACTGCACATCAAGAAATAAAGCCGTTTCCTCTAGCTGGGGAATATTCAATCCACCATCATCAAAGGACCAGATTCAATAATTGTTAAAGGAGCAAGGAAAGGAATCCTTTCCTTTTGCTCAAATTAACTTTGTGTCTGTTTTGGTATCCTGTAACCTAGCCAGTTTTCCAAGATGAAAACAGAACAACAAAAAATGGCAAGTTCTGTGCGGCTGGGATTGGTGGCCTGAACCTCATAAAACGTGTAAGTGAAGAACAGAACATAAAGCTGTCAATTAGATCTTCTAATAGCTTTTAAACATTACTATATTTTATTACAGACCTAAAATTAGCCTTGTTTTCAGACTTGGATCTTTTTCAAGTTTTTCATACTTCAGCCCAACCTTGTTTTAACTAGCAAGGCTGAGTTTTCAGCACCGAACAATGGAAATGGTATCGGAGCATTTTATACATTTCTGCTCCCATAACTACCAGTCCTTTCACACGGTAATTCTGACTTTCTTCATCGAGCTGTTGGCCTTCGAAATTTTCTATATAGTTGTGTTTAAGCTGAGGCTGTGCCTGGTGTTATGACAGGGGAGTAAACATTAGAAGGTCTGTCTCCGGGAGATGGATGAACAGAGATGTGCAGTTTCCAATCTGAGATTAGTGGATAAAGAGACTAGGGTGAAAGCAGTTACTCATGAAAACAACAGCAAAAAATTGCCCTCTTCGAGTTAATACAAAGCAGCCTGCAGAGTTGGTATATGTGAAAGCAGATGGGCTGAAAAAGCCCAGCAACAACCGAAACTCTAGTTAACACGTGAGCTTCATGTGTACTGTGGGAACTTGAATTACGCAATCAGGGGGCAGTGCTAAGCGGCAGAGATGGCAGACTGCAGTGATAGAGTGTCCAGGCTTTGCCTTTGGTTTTAAATAATGTACTTAAGGTGAGATATCTCAAAAAAAAAAAAAAAGGGCAAACAAAAACCCCCAAACCAGCAACAACAACAAAAACCCCCACGTAGTACAGCTAATGCCTTCTGAAACTATGTTCTGTTAATGGAGACAGACCGTTTTACGTTGCGATGTTGAGGAAGAATAGTACTTTATAATAAGTAGAACACAAGTTCTGACTTTAATTTCCAGTTCTGCCACTTACTCGCTGTATAACCCTGGATAAGTCATTTAAGATGACATCCACAGAAGGATCCAGCATGCAGGTCTCATCTGATTTCCATTTCCTAAAATGGTATCCTAATCCTGCTGCCTAATGCTGGAGACACCTACAACCCAGAAATGCCTCATTTTTCTATCTCAAAGAGTCTCAGATGTAAAAAACCCCCGTGTTTTGCACATTTAAAACTTTCCCAAAAGTCAGGGTGTCAAATAAGCGGGACCCAGCTCCCCTTGAAATGGGTCGTGGAGCGTGCGTCAGCCTTCCTTCCTTCCTGGTTGCAGCCTAGATGGGGCCGGGCGGTGGGGCCGCGCTCCGTCTGTCCTGCCAAGTAGCTCCATGGGTTGGACACTCACCCAGCGCATATTTCAGATATTTCAAGGGTAGGTTCGTTGCTTCTCTCTGCTTGCTGGGATGGCTCTTGTCCTTGCCACCCAGGCGGTGGTAGGGATTCGGTCTTCAGGCAACGGGCGAGGTGAGACTAAGGAGCTGAGGGAAGTGCCCCTACTTGGGAAATAATGCGATACCTAGGGCTGTGATGAGGATGTGATCTAAAATGCACCTTTCTCTTCCATGTCTCGTGTTGGCTTTGTGAATATTATTCTGAGGCACCCTCCCCTCCCTGTATATAATGTAAGAAGCCTGTATGGGGTAAGTCAAAGCCTGTGGCTGTCTGAAAATTAGATGTGTGGCACTGTAAATCCCGGTGCTAAGACCCCCTTATGAGTCCGAAGGCATCTCTCGGTGCCTTGAGTTTCCATGCTGATAATCCTCTGCGGTCCAGGATGGTGCTCCGTGGCCGGAAAGAGGAATACGTGCAGCTCTGCAATGCCTAACGCTTAGCAGGATTGAGGGATCTGGGGGCTGTAACGGATCACGGTGTCTGCAGAGCGGCATGGGGAGGAACCTGTGACACCGAAAGAAAGACTCCTAAAAGCAAAGTGCCAAGTGTTGCTATAATAGGGCTGGATTACTCACTGTGCTTATTCAAATTCCTGTTGATGCTGGCAGCGGGAGTTTTCCCGAATAGCAACGAACAATGAGTCACCTCCAGGTGTTTTTATTTGAAA